>JAASGT010000104.1:0-49536 GCA_023334315.1 Globisporangium alternatum | reverse complement strand
CAATAAAAATGACGTGGCATCATCTCATTGGCTAGCGGCAACAAGCCACCGACCAATTAGATACTGCCAAGTCACTAAAGTCGGCCAATTACAAGGCCCTAAAATATGCATCAGAACTATGTGTGACGACAGCCCGTCACAATAGACTGGTTTGCCGAGCAAGATGTGGCCGTCATGCGCTGGCCAGTGCTGTCTCCGGACCTCAACCCAATCGTGAACGTGTGAAGCGTGCTCGCCCGCCGCGTTTACCACGGAGGAAGGAAGTTCTCCAACAAGTAGAAGCTTTAGTCCGCCATTCTTCAAGCCTGGGACGAGATCAAGTCTGGGTACACCGAACGACTTGTCCGTTCAATGAGCAACCTATGCATCGCTGTTCTGGAGCTTATGGGAGCAAGATACCGTATTAGCAACCGCTGATGCTTGCTTAAACGCTTTTATTACCAATGTTACGGCTTGGTCTTATAAATAATTCCACCCAAAAAGCATTTTTTTCAGCCATGAGTTTTTGGTTTTGAATGCTGAAATTAACACTACAAGCTGAACGTAAACAGGAGCAGTGTCCTAATTTCAGGAGTTTGATGAAGATTTCTTCAAACACGAAAAAGTCGGGTTGTCTTATAATCTGCCACACTGTATTGACCAGGCATGGCGATGCAAACCAATCGTTTTAAGTTCACTTTTTGTACGTTTTTTATGTATTTCGCTGCTGGCTTGAATAAATTATAGATTGATTAAACGCATACAAAAAAATACGTTTTATAAATTTATTTAATTTGATACGCTTTTTTTGTTTTGATTCATTCAGCGAAAGCGATGTGGCATCGATGCGAAGCTCCAGCGGTGCGTGCGCCTCCACGGCTCGCACTACATCAAATACGACGCAGCCCAGTCACTGGAGAGAGCTCTTCGCATGTGGAGTATTCACCCTTTCTTTCGTGTGTGTGCACAACACTTGTTGGAAAAGTGACAAACAAACAAACAGCCGTCTGCTTGCTTGCTACAGCTTGTTTTGCTTGTTGTGTGTGAGGTGGGAATCTAATGCAAGTCACTTGCTCTGGTCCGTGATCTACTGGTCCAGCGAGGCGCGAAGCGTCGAGTGAGTGGGAGCAAATACAAATGCAATGTTCAGTGTTCACAGAGCTTACCGGTTTTCTTTCGTATTGTCAGCTGGTTGTGCTTTGATGAGGTGACCTGGGTGGCACCATCCAGTGTGTCGTGTCCGTTGTGGGGCCAGCCAGCAATCGAGTCGAGCAGCGCGAGTCTTTCCGAAAAAAAAGTGGATTGCCTGACGCGTTCCGCCGTCAGGAGATCCAACCTTCTTCTCATCTCATGCTGCTGGGCTGATGATGCTGATGGGAGCTCTTGATCCAGGTCATGGCACCCCGAAAAGCTCACCACCTGGAGGTATCTGCCACCTGGGCTAACTAACTGAACAAGATCTACAGGTCTTCACGGAGCCACTTGGTACAGCCTATACGTCTCTTTTGAATCGTGCTGTCTTCAATTATGCTCTCTACCTACAAACTCCATTTGCGATTGGTTCATTGGCTTTATAAGGATGTCATTGACGTTTGACTGTGCGAAGGATTGGAACCCACGACAAAGCTGAGCTGAGCTCAATAGATACGTTCGTCCTTGTATTCATTTTGGTCAAATCGACTTGCAGACTGCTCTCTCTCTCTCAGTTTCTTGGTTCTATAGGTGAGAGAGGCTCGCCCTGCCGCATAAATAATCTCTAGTGGGGGCTGTGGACTGGTTTCTCGCGCTCTATCACTCTATGTGACTGTCTCTATGTATGTAGGTAGTGTCAGTGTGTGAGAGCTGGCGGTGCTCTCTCTATTGGGGTGTCCGTTTGTGTGAAGGCCAGTGGCTCTGCGCTCACCATTCAAAGTTAAATGACAAGTCTGGGAGCTGGATTGGGAGGTCTCGCTGCTACTCAGGGAATACATACAGCACCGCGAACGATTAGTTCTGAGCCACAAATCAACCTTGATACTTTAGTATCAAACAACACCAGGCGTACCTTGAAGACGCCGCTCTCGTGCTCCGCGTGCCGCGCCTGGTGGTCTCTGGAAACCATAATATCGCTCTCAAGCGCGCGGCTCTCCCGTTCGAGCGCCATGCGCTCGTTCGTGACCTCGAGCACCTGGTACTGCAGTTCCAGTTCGATCGCGAGCTGCTTGAGCTGCACCATCTCCGCCTGTAAGCGCAACGCAATCGATCAATAAGAAACATGCATCAGCCAATCGCTCACTCCATACGTCTTGTAATCGAGAAGATATAGATACGCGACTCGTACCTTCTTGCGCTTGACGAAGCGACGCTGCGCCTCGCGGTGCTTGGCCTTGCGCTCTTCCTCGGACGCCTTGCGGGACGTGGTGGACGTCGTGGAGCCTGCCGGTCGTGGGATCGAGAGCGAGAGCGGCAGCGAGTGGATCGGCAGCTGAGATGACGACGAGGAGGCTCCAGACTGCGTGCCAAGGCTGCTGCTGTAGTGGTGACTGTTGCTGCTACTGCTCGACTGCTGCTGCGGCGCGTGGTGGTGCGAGTAGAGCGAGCCGAAAGTGCGCGGGGACTCCTCCTTGTAGCGCTGCGGCGCCGGCGGGAACGCCGAGTAGCTATGGAACGACATGAGCGACGGGAAGTGCTGTTGCTCGACCGACGAGAGCGTACCGGCCGGGTAGTCGTGGTCCGAGATCGGCCAGTTGGATCGAAGCACGTTCTGTTCCATCAACATTGTTTCTTGTGCAAGCCGCGTTCGATCGCTGCTTGGGCTCGGGTAAGTTGGTGACTGACTGCCGATGAAGGCTGCTGGCTGGACTGACAGACAGACAGTGTGTGACTGAGTGAACAAATGCGGAGGCGAGGGCTCACTGAACAACCAGGTGGCGCTTGCTCTGCTTCTTCGGTCGATGATGCAGCTGATGCGGGTCGACGAACGCGCGCCAGTCTGGAAATGAAACTTGAGCGGAGGGATGCGCACTGATACGGAAAGATGGTGTCGTCGCTCTCTCTCGTGTCCGACTGGCTGGGCGTTGCACACCGCTTCCACTGGCTTGGCTGGGTGGGTGAATCAGTGAATGAGAACGCACGACGTGGTTGGTTGATTTCGGAGACTGCCGTGTGTGTTGTGAGCAGTCTCTGCTGCCACTCAATATTGCATAAACAGGGTATAGTGGACGTTTCGTGTGGAGCTCTTTCGTAAACACCAAGTCTAAACGATTAGACAAAACAGCTGTTTTTACTCTTAAGGTGCCCTGTCTGACAAAACTCGTTTATTCATGGTAAAACTCCTTTTTATTGCTGATTTACCTTTCTCGGCGCTTCGCGCCTCAGGAAAAAGAAATTAAGATCTGGTGTGTATATGCTTGAACTTTGCGATAGACTGTAATCACTGGGCCCGCCTACGCAGATCCCGGGGCGCCGCTTTCCTTAATTCCCCACCCGTGTCTGGTTCGGCTCCGCTCCCTCTGTTTACTTGCTCAAACCCTTAAAACCTCTTTTTCCATCATAATCCAAGTGGTGGCAGCGTTTCTCGTGTTATGTGGGGTAGTGAAAAGAGCTACTCAACGTCGGCTGGTTCGGCTTTGTCGCGTGGCTGAAATCCAGATGCCCTGACGTAATCTAACAAAGCTGGACACGATGGCGGCGATTACTGTTGAGTCCATCGACATTGCGAGCCTGAGGCTTTTGTTTGTTGTTGTCGTCTGGTTGGGGTCGCTGGTAAGGTGTGCCTTGGTTGTGCGCTCTGAACGATGAGTGAGCGGTGAAGAATGACTGTATATGGGTTCTGCTACATAATATATTCTAAAAAGGGATAAAACGGTGAATGTGAGTACAACTATTTGCTCTCACATGAAAGTGTCGCATTTTCCAACAATGAACTCATTGGATTCGCAAGGTGCCTACGAATTTTGAATGCGTGTCGCTTCTGAGTGGCAAATCAATATCGTCTTGCAGTGTCAAAGGAATCCGAGAAAAATTGAAGGCTGTAGGTGTGTTCCTCGCAATCCATGCTGTTCTCTCGACATGTGTAGAAGGGCTCACCACGCATCATTCATGTATAACATTTTGCAATGTTCAGTCCTCTTGAAGAAGTTTACGCGGTCGGAGCACGATTTTTCTACAAAAAGTGGGTGTGAACCAGCGAAATCGAGCCGGTTAGCCATCTGATCTATCAGATCGCGTCGTGTCCATCTCGCGTCCTCCATCTCTCAAACGCTCGCTCGCTCGCAACTCTTGTCACTGCGCTTCCGTATGTGCTTCCAAAGTGGCACCTTTCGGCTTCTTGGTTGGCTTCCCGTCCGTGCCTCCTGCTCAAGAAGCCCATACATTCTCCAACTTGTTTTCGAATTTCTATTATCTCACGAAATAGTGTTGTATCATTTCAAGTGAGCCCTCCGAAATGTGTTAAACCACAGGAAACGTGACTGGAGGTTCGCGGCAAAATACTTTGAGCTCCAGCTGCTTGGGTGCTTGGTCCGGCTCGCTTGCTCGGTCACTTTGTCTGGACCTGGGTATGGACGGACGAAGTGCGGTCCTCAAGGTCCAAAAGCTCGCTCGACTAAGCTCGCGCTTGAGCAATCAAGCCCAGGTGCCGCCTTGCTCGTTGTTTCGTGTACAATTCAACCACTGGTTGTGTTTTGAGAAGCGAAAGCGTCGATCGGCCTGGCACGCGCACGCGGCGCTGCGCCCATTGCAAACAGTTGGCCTTTTCGCCGCTCTGTCTCATGCGTTTTGATGAGCTGAGATGCTCGTGCTCTGCATTCCCAGACGACAAACTGTTTCTGTTTCTGTGTGTTGTTGATGTCGAGTCAACGTCTTTGGTGTTGCGCGACTGTCCATGCTCTTTTGGTCGGGCCGATCCGACAATCATTAGCTTTTGCGATTGTTGATGCTCGTGGCTTGGACACTTCAATACAGTATCCACTTCTCTCTCGCTTTTGGTGAAGATCTTGTCCATTGATTTCACGAGTGCCTCGATCCAAGGACGTGGCCGCAAGGCAAGGCAAACAGCAGGTTCGCGTGAATGATATCCGTCATCCAGAGGGAACAGGTGCACGAGTGTCTCTCGTGGAATAGACGCCTTCCAATCCCAAGAGCGGCGTCCAATGCCCAAAGCTAAAGCAGTTGCTGCCTAAAGCGTGAGCGCTCTATGTATCTCTCTCTCTGTTCTTGCTGCGCGACATGAAACTCAAAGGGGGAGGAGCAATCAAAGCTCGTGTGCACCGCCCTCACAAGTGGGTTGAGATCTTCGCCAAGGTCTCTCTCTGAGTTTGTATGGCTGCGACCACTTGGGTAATGGCCGATTCTCTGCGATTCTGCAGTCACAGTCGGCTTTCTTTTGTTGCTCGCCGCATGCGACACGACGTGCTGTGTTTGGTTGTTGCGGCGGGGCTGCGAGCGTGAGCGGCGCGTTCCTACGACAGCCAGCGCCTCAGCCAGCGCCTCAGCCAGCTCGCTCGCTGGATGCTGCGTTCACTTTCCAACTCGCCACCACGCGTACACGATTTGATTCTATTATTCGAAAGCTCGTTATTTATCAGTTGCTTCAAAAATTGTGTGGCTGCGCTGGCTCCGTTCGACCACTGAATTAATTCTCCAAGCAGAACATGCGAGACAACTGGATCACAGCAGCAGCGTCATCAGGCGCAGCGTCTTATTCTAAAGCCAGCAGTGTCACGCTCGGCTGTGTGACTGCGGATTTCGTGCATCTGGTCTGTGTACGCACTGTACACTCTCGACAATCGACTGGATACCTGAGCTATTCGTTGGTTGTGGTGTTCCAGAGGAATACGATCTCCTGAGCATAGTGTCCCAGTGCGATGCGCGACACCAGCGAGCGCAGAGTCAGCATGGGTACCGTGAGCACTGGCTCATTGAGCGAGTGCGTCATGTTCGTAACTCAAGTAACCGAGACAGCCTATTGGCTTGGTTGATCAGCCCGAAGGGACAAGCGAGTTTGTATCCGCAAGGCGGTCCTGGAACTAGGCTTCTCTGGCTGCGAGACATTTTGGAGCTGAGAAGAGTCCTCGGTGTCGTGAGGACCGAAGATTCCGATACTGTTGAGGGTCGTAGAGAGACATGGAGACTGCACGATTCAAGACTGGATTTGCTTGGTGCTCTCGAGTACCTCAGCTGCTGAGCAAGAGCTAGTCTCAGATGTCGTCAAATGCCCGAGACCTTCTAGCAATACATTCTACGAGATGACTAGCTTTCTGTATGCATCATTAGAATTAGCTGGGAAGCAAAAAATTGGAGCAGCACAAGTACAATAGTCATGCTGTTAGATGCCACAAACTTTAAGCAAAAAATTGTTGTCATCGACATATATACGGCAGTAAACCAATAGGTCATGTGAACTTGAAGCGTCGTTGTCACTAAACTTAGCCGCTCATGCTTGTTTGATTGGCAAAGCTGAAGCCATCCACGCAAACCCACACCACCTACGAAGCAGAGCCATGCGAGAGTCCTCACCTGTAACTCTATGTACTACTGGCAACAAAGATGCCGATGACGCGGCGGCGCCGGTCGTGCTGGCAGACGAGCAGGAGAGCTACCGGCGGTACCAGGCCGCCGAGTGCGAGATCCTCGAGGTGCTTGAGGCCGAGAACGTGGACGACGCCACGCGCAAGCGGCGCATGATGCGCGTTTTCGACCGCTTTCGCTACGAGTACACGCAACTGAGCACGCTGCTGCGCGAGCACATCCACACGCAGCGGAAGATCATGGATAAGGTGAGACTTGCGTGGTGTGAGGAGGAGCTCGATGTTGTGAAGGTGTCTCTTATAGCCAATTGTTGTTTGTAGTGCCTCGAGATGAAGAACGAGCTCATGCTCGCAGCGCTCAAGATCAAGACGAACCAGCACGTGCAGGACGAGGAGATGAAGAACCTCGTGTTCTACCGCGACGAGTGCGAGATCGCGTGGAAGGAGCGCAAGCTGAGCGAGGAGCGCGAGCGCGACGCGATGAAGATCATCGACGACCTCAAGAACGAGATCGAGGAGCTACAGACGCAAGTCAAGGCGCTCGTCGCGACTTCCACCGCGCTGCCTGTGAGAGGAGCGCGGCACTGCACGCTGACATTAGCTACAACAAATGACGAGCTCAGTCATAATCGCTATAGCAGCAGCGTCGCGTCACTCGGCTCGCCAGCAAAGGAGATCCATGTCGGCAGCCTCAACTCGCCGTCCAAAGCCGCAGCGCTGAAGAAGCAATCGCGTGGCTTCACTGGCACTACTACCACCACCACAACAACACCAGCGTCTTTAATCCAGTCAGTACCAAGCTTTGACGAGTGGAAGCACGCGAATTGCGTGTGGAGTACCGCGCAAGTGGCGCCGCGTTCAGCGACACCAACGCTCGAGTCGCTCTATGTGCTCGAGAGGAAACAGGAGATCGCCCGCTGTGTGAGCGTCCCGAGCCTACAGCCAACTGCGATGGAGAGGGCGGTGGCCGCGGCTGCGGTACTGCCGCTCTCCCCATCGCCCACGAGGAAGAGCCGCAAGCCGCAAACGGCAGTGGGCTTCCTGCGGGCGACGACGACCAGCGGCGGGTCCAGAGCGACCACTGCTTCGCTGCCGCATGTCTAAGCAACAAACCACACTTCTAATTTATTACCGACGCAACGCACAAGCAAACAGGTGTAGTTGCCAACAAACAACAATAACATTGCTGCGCCACACGCAAGTCAACAACGCACATTTTGTTTGCACACAAGTGTTACTTCACACAAACCTCTTTACTCGCCCCTCCGGTAGCTCCAGTCGTGGTCCGAGACGATGAGCTTGCTGTCGCTCACGACGCGATCGCGTGTGCGCAGGAACTCAAAGAGCGCGTGCGTGGCGTTGTACACGTGCAGGCGGCCGTAGCCATACTCCTGCTGCCGGTTGCGGCTCCATTTCGTCTTCATGTAGTCTACATCATCGAGCTCCGCGCCGGCCGAGCCGATCATGATATGTGTGGTCGCGAGCGCCTTCTCCGATCCATTGTCATCGAGCTTCTTGTGGCGGCACTGGTCCTGGTACACGGGACACGTGCGTTCGTAGGCGTGGTAGTGGCCCGAGAAGACGATGTCGACCTTGTGCTCCATGAAGAGCCGCTCGAGGCAGTTGCGCAGCACGTGGGACACAAAGTAGTCACCTGCGTAGTTCTCCGAGCAGTACATCGGGCGATGCAGGTGCACGATAAGCCACGGGGTCTTTTTGCGGTCCACACGCTGCTTGAGCTCGTTCTCGAGCCACACGCGCATGGGCGAGTGGACCGCGCAGTCGTGCTCGCTGCTAAGCACAACGTGATGCGTGAGCCCCACTCTGAAACTATACCAGAAGAGCTGGTTCCCGTTGTCCGGCATGTGGAAGCGCTTGACCGACGGCACACCGCACTCGCCCTTGGAGTCGTTGTGGAAGTTCCCACCGGCCGGGTGCCAGCCGTTCTCCTTTGCCGCATTCTCGCCCGAGAGGTCGTGGCCCTCGCCGTTCACGAGGTAGTCGTACTCGTGGTTGCCGATGCCGACCATGTACGGGATCTTGGTCGCTACGGGCTGTGCGATCGCGCCAAACTGGTCCCATATGTAAGTGCGGCCCTTGGCGTACGACAGGTCTCCGATGTGCACGAGCCCGACGTAGTTGCCCACCGTGGCGTCCTCATTCAGGTCCTGCTCGATGCGCTTCATGACCGTTTGCGTACTGGACTTGGACAGTCGGGACTTGAACTCAGTGGCCGCGAAGTGGCGCTCGTGACTCGCGTTCGGCTGCGGCTCGAGCACGCTCTGGCCCAGGTCGCCGAACACGAAGAAGCTCTGCGAGCGGTTGACCTCAGTTGATGGCGCCGAGCCGGCCTCCGGGGAGAACGTGAACGCGAACACGTCGCTCGTGATGCCCTCGCGACTGCCGACCGTGTAGTAGTACCGCTGGCCGGGCACGAGGCCCGTCATGAGGGCGTCGTGCATGTACCCTGGATGGCGATAGTACATGGCCGACACGGTCGTCGCTGGATCGCTGCACATGTCCGAAGCCGCATAGCTCACACTGGTGGCTTGTACGTGGTGCGTCAGGTTACTGGGCGTTGCGCCGTAGTGCGCGTGGACATGGGCCGCACGGCCGCTGTTCCACATGACGCGCATCTCGCTGGGTTTCTCTGTGAGCGCGAGCCGCACGTGCAGTGGCTCCGAGTGCCCCTTCTCCATTTCCACGTGCGCCGATTCACCTGCGACCTGGTATGTGTTGGCGTTTACATGGCGGATGTACTTGAACTGGTACGAGCAGCGCATGTTCACGAGCGGACCGAACACGATGCTGTCTGTGCTTGTGCTGCTCACATTGACATACACGTAGTCGAAGAAGTCGCCTGGCTGCACCACGTCACTGCCACTATTGCCATCGCCGCTACTACTGCTGCTTATGGCCTTCTCTTGCTCGTCGACACAGTAGACGGCCACAAAGTCGCCCTCGGACGCACGAAACGCGCTCAAGTCGTACGAGATAGTCACGGACGCAAGCTGCTGGACGATCGTCGTGTTCACGTGCAGCGCCACTGGCTCTGGGGTTGCATTGTCTGGTAGGAATGTACACTGCTGACCCAGTGCGAGACACGGGTGGATACTCTCGTGGAACATCCACGCGCCGCCGCGGTGCCAGCGGTAGTGCCACTTCCAGTATGCGTCCGTGAAGAGCTCCCCTTGGAAGCCGCTAGGGCTCGGCTCAGCGGAGGCCAGCGCCGCGACTGCGCATGTGGAAGCAATCAGTGAGAACGCGCTCAGACGCATGGTTCTGTGGTGGTGCACTGGCGCTCGCTGCGCAGACGTGGAGAGCGTGGGCAAAGTGCGATGCGACCTTGGCTGTGCTCTTCGCCTTTACCTCGTCTTCGAATTCGTATTGCTTTGTGTGACGTGGGATTGATTTTGCAAAAAAATTGTCAATATCGCTTATGATTGGTCAAAATATTATTTTATCAGAATTAAACTATGTGAGTGGCTGAAAATGGGTTGCCCAGGAGCCATTGGCGCCATATTTTCAAGTGACCGAAACGAAGCAATTGGAACGACAGAACCCATGGCGACGACTGCGCCTGTGCCTGCGGCCGCGCGCGAGCCGAACGTGATCTACGAGGGCGACACCGTGATCTGTCAGACAAGCGATGGCCGCATGTTCTTCCAGGACATGCGCAAGGACCAGTACGTCGTAATGGGCGCCGTGGACAAACTCGTGATAATGCTGTAGATGGTGGTGCTCACTTGGTGTCGTGTGTGTAGGACGATCCGCGTGGGCAAGAAACTGACGCCACTGCGGCCAGTACTAGGCGCGCGCTACGGGTATGTTTCGTGCTTGTGTCTATTGCGTGGATTGTGGTGGTGCTCACGCGCAGTGTTCTTGTTATTTTCTTGCAGCGCTATCTTTGAAGAGCAGAACAAGAAGCTGGTGCAGGTCCAGGGCGGGCTCTTCCCAGACCCCGTCGCACCAGGTATGCGATAGCGCTGTGGCGATAGACCTATTGAATGCGTTCATGCTCACTCTGTGTATGTTGTGTGTATGTGCAATAGAGACGGGCGACGCGTTCGTGCCCAAGAGCGACAACCGCACGTACACGGACACGAACACGGCGCAGAAGCTCTCGTCTACTGAAATTGGCGAGCTGCGCGAGAACGGCGCATCGGGCAAGGAGATCATCCAAGCACTCGTGGAGAACAGCGAGACGTGGGACACGAAGACCGAGTTCTCCAAGCAGAAATACCTCAAGAAGAAGCAGCAGAAGTACATGCCGCGCGTGCAGTTCCTCAAATGCACGGCCGAGTCGCTCTGCCGCACGTACCGCCTCAAGAACCCCATGAAGATCTGCAACCTGCGCGAGGACTCACTGGGCCAAATACTCGTCTACGGCAACATTTACGCCGGCGCGCAGGTGCTGGTTGTGGACACGTGCATGGGGCTCGTCACGGGCGCGATCGCTGAGCGCCAGGCGGGCAACGGCCGCATCCTCGCCGGGTACGAGGGCCAGCAGCCCGCCGCCGACATCCTGCGCCGCTTCAACTTTGACAAGAAGACACTCGAGTCGATCCAGTACTTCTCCTACAAGGACGTGCACAACTTTGCCAAGCGCGAGGAAGACGTGGACGAGCCGCCTGTGGTGCTCGCGCGCGATGGGTACACGCCCGAGGAGCGCGAGAAGATGGCGAACGAGCGCATCGCCAAGTTCACGGACGACCAGCGCAAGCGCTACGAGGCCAAGAAGGCCAAGAACCTCGCTAACAAGATCCGGCGCGAGCCGGCGGCCGTCGTGCGCGCCTGGGCGCGCGAGAAGTCGGACTCGCTCGTCATCGCATGCAACTATGACCCGGAGACCATGCTCTTCACACTACTGCCGTACTTGGCGTGCTCCAAGCCCTTTGTAGTCTACTCGGAGTTCCTCGAGCCGCTCACGCGCGTGTTTAGCAAGCTCCAGCAGCTCAACGCGGTCATCGACCTGCAATTGAGCGAGACGTGGACGCGTGACAATCAGGTTTTGCCAGGCCGCACGCACCCGGAGATGACCATGAGCGCTTGCAGCGGATACATCCTCACGGGCATCAAGATCCACGAACTCCCGGTCGCGACCGCAGTGACGTCGTCTTCCAGTGCAGAGCAGAGCACAGAAGAGCTTGAACAGGAAGACGAGGAAGACGAGACGACGGGTCCACCACCAGCGAAGAAGCTCAAGACGGCGGCAAGTTCGTCTTAGACGCGGTTGGTAGGTTGGAATCAGTTGACGCGATTAATCGAGATTTCGGTAGTTGAACGCACCACCACCACCCATTTTTTTCATAAATACAAGCTGAAACTGTTAGACATCAATCAGAGTACAGTAGGTTGAAACAATGAATGGTCAGCAGGTGTCATCGGGCTGTTTGTAAATATCTCTATGGGGTTTTCATAATTAAGGAGCAGTTTAGAAATAGTGGAGGCTTGCTTATAACCTGTCGAAGCCCACGTTGTTGTTATCACCGGCTGCGCATGCTCGCGCCGGAGGACTCGGTCTCGGGAATAGAGTGGATCTCGGCGAAGTCGCTCTGCGTGGAGCTGCGCCAGGTCGTGCGCGCCGAGAGGCGGCTCTGCTGGTCGTCGTTGAGAAGCTGGATGCGCGACTTGGAGATACTGTAGCTGCGACCGATGTTGCTCAAGTAGTAGTCGTTCGCGGCCGAGGACGTGGGCAGTCCCGCCGGTTGCTGTTGTTTGTACTGCTGATGCTGCGGTGGGTGGGACGGCGGTGGCGGCGGTGGCGGTCTTCCGTCGGACGAACCACTCGCCTTCTTGCTGATGTAGCCGCTCGCACTGCTGTTGCTGTTGCTGTGGTACCGCCCGTCAGCGTAGCTGTCTGCACTGCGCGGCAGGGATATTGACGCCGTCGGTCGACTGCTACCATCGAAAAGACTGCCGCGACCCTCGTATCCGTCGTTGCCGTAGCCACTACCACCGCCTTCAGCGATCACGTCGTACGCGGTCTTGCCGCTCGTCTTGTGGATGAGGCTCATGCGCGTAGCACCGCTATTCTTGCGCACGCTCGTGACGGTCGCACGCCGGTTGAGCATCGCCGAGCGCTCGCCACCGTAGAGCGACTGGCGGTGCTTGTCAAAGCCCATCTTGACCCTGGCCATGTAGCTGAACTTGGCGAAGCTCGAGGACGCGAGGCGCGAGACCGTGTGGCGCGCAATGAGGCTCTCGTTGCGGTCGCAACAGAGCGTGCAGAGCTTCCACGAGTTGAACTCGGTCGAGGTGACGCAGGGCGAGCAGAGGAAGATGCCGCAGATCGCGCACGTGTGCTTGCGCTTGCGCACGAAGAAGCCCACTTTCTTGGTGCACATCTGACATACGCGATCGCGGCCCTGCGCGGCTGCCACGAGGCTCACGGGAAAGTGCAACGCCGCCGTCGCGGGCACACTGTTGCTGCCACTACCGCCGCTGCCACTGGAGCCACTGCGGGGCTTGATGGTCGGGCCGCTCTGCGAGATGAAATTCTCGACGAGGTGGCGGTACCGGATCGCGAGGCTAAAGGCGTCATGGAGGCTGGAGAAGCCGCCGTAGAAGTGCTCGCGCGACTGGGTCACGTCAGCGTCGAGCCAGACGTCCATGCGCAGGATGCCGGGGCACTTGGTCTCCGTGAACAGTAAAAAGAAGTTGTGGATCCAGCCGCGGTGGTACTCGAGGCGCACATCGTCGCTTTGGAGCTGCTCGTCTGAGCCTGGGATCTCGATCGACCGCAGCATCTTGAACGCGTACTGGAAGCCGCCATCAGCCACGGCCGCGGCGCCCTTGCCGGTCGTCTCGAGCAAGAGGAAGTCCTCGGCCTGGTACTCCTCGAGCACCGAGCGGTACTTGACGTGCTTGAGTGAGACGCAGTCATGTGGACTCTCCTTGGTGCGCGGCTTGACGATCTCGAGCACCTGCGCGTCCACGAGTACATCCGAGCCCATGAGCTCCGTCTCCATGCACTTGTAGATGTTGGACACGTCGGCCGTGATCGCCTTGAGCGCCTCGCTGAGCGTCGAGACGACGAGGTGGCACGTCGTGCGCGTCGAGCAGCGCGTGGCCGTCGTGTCGTCCACGTTGATGAAGTTGCGCATGCTCAAGGGCATCGCCAGCGCCGTCTTGATCCACGGCGCGTCGACCGGTGCGTCCGGATCCGCGTCGGCGCTCAGCGCCACGAAGCGCTCGGTGAAGAGGTGCTCGTCCAGGAACTCGCTCACGAGCTCGTCATTCTCTTCCAGCAGTTCGTCGTAGAGCGACATGCTAATGGTGTGCTAGTGGTCAGAGAGAGAGAGAGCTTAGTTAGCTGCACAGCGACACGCACGTATTGCTCGGAGTGGTGCTGGCTCGCTCGTTCTCGGCTTCTTGTCGACTACTGGACGTAGTTTTTCCCTGCTGCGTGAAGGTTCAGCTGTGCTGCGGGAATGTTCCTCACACACCCTCACACGCGCAGCAGGTGCTGGATTGGTGGGTCCTCAGAGACGCCCGTACACAGAGCTTTGCTCTGGTGGAAGGCAGAAGAGAGAGTGAGAGCGCGCAATGGCGGTCTATGCACAACGCCACACACGGATGGGAAAGTAGGCTGTGTTGGTACTGTTGGATTGTGACTACAGCGTGAGGCGCCAGAGGAACCTTGCAAAACGGGTATGCTAACTATATAGTATATTGTTTAAGATTCAAAAGGTTAGTAATATTTTTTATTGATATTATAAAGGCAACTTCCATAAAGAGAGATATCATGTATACCTGCTGCTATAGGTACAAAAACTGACCATAGCTGGCATTTGAATCCTCCGAATATTGACCTCTTCAAATCTAAATATCCTGTATAAAAAGCAAATACGTACAAAGTCAATTATTTTTGCAGAATTTGTCGTCCTCAACCCTCTACTGTAAACATTCATAGCCGTGAAAATTAACAAACGATTTGGCAGGAACAGCACTGGAAACAGATGCTGCGTGACACCACACGGCATGATAATCAGTCGACGACACCTATTCAGCCGCGCTGCTTTGCTGCTTCGTTGGCGCGAGCGCTCCCATTCTGATGCACACATGCCAGGCGGCCCGCGATGACGATAATGCTGTTCGCCAACCATCACCACTCTCACTATCATCTCAAGAGTATCCGGCACGCCATTCAATCGACAAACGACAGTTTGTCGTGTTTTGGATTGCTTGTCCGTACCTGATCGAGTTCAATGAATCCGCGCTGCATCGACCCTTTAAACATCCACTTGACTGATACGAAACTTGCAGTTAACTATAAAAAGGTTATTTTTTGTTTAAATGTCTTGCTTATAGAATAGTGTTCAACTCACGCTTGTAGTAAAATATTATTCGATATAAATGGGTAATATAAGAGAAGTGATACAAACAAGCAAGCAAATCAAATCAGGCAGGTTGAAGTGTCCAGCGCCACATCGGAGAACACGAGGGTGGACGTTGGCTCGTTGGCTAATGCCTTAAGCGTACGTCGTCGAGTTCAGATGTCTCGCTCGATCGAAAGCCGTTCGTCCGACCTCCCACTGCAACGCACGAGCGACTCGCTCTTCGGAGACTGCACCTAAGAGCGATACTTGCGATAGAGCTGGACAATGAGTGTGGCGTCGCAGAGGTACTTCAAGAGTTCAGCACAATCTGCTTGGTCGTGTAAACAAGCAAGATCATGCAGGGTCTTTGGTTGGTCACGAGTATTCGTGAAAGAAACGCATGTTTCCAGGAGGCTGGACGCTTCTGTGACGCTAAGTGGGAAGTTGTTCTCCGTGCAGCACTTGCTGGCCTTTTGCAAGTGATGGAAGTGTTCGGACGTCTACTTGGCCGTCTGTTCAGTGCACAACCGAAAGCGAGCTGGACGAGTAGTCGTAGAGGCCATTCGAGAGTTTAGCGTCGCTCTGCTTGAAGCAACTCCGTTTTGCCTTCAGATGGACATGAGAGCTACGTGGCTTTGCCTTCGCTGTACACACTGGAGCATTCCAGTTGACTAAGTGGGTTGTGGAGAATGAGGTGACTGGCTACGCAGGCATGCCCGTTCTGCCCAGAACACTTCTGAACCACGTGTCGTGATCAAGTTTGCATTGCGTTGTCACTGCGTAAGGCATGTAATCCCCTCTCTCGACGTCGCACTCGTGGTCGTCACTCGCAGATTGCGAGCGCAGTCACAAGACTAACCGCCAAATGGCAGGCAGTGGCGGTAGCCCGTTGTACGAAAGCAGTGAAACTGTATGGCTGGCTGCCTAATCGCACACTCACGCTATGAGAGCCAACAGAGAGAGAATTGAGTGAGAGGCACAAACCTTAGAGTGCCAAGCACCGAGGGATAATTTCTAACAGTCATGTGGAAGCCGAGAGCGATACCGGAAGTCTGGCGTGGGCATTGAAAAGTCAGCGACAAAAGCGAGAGCTGGTCACGGATACGATTGCGATTCCTAAGAGAAGGATGGTATAGGGGCTCAAGGGGTGAGCGCTATTGCGAGGTCCGAACTTTCGCGATATTCTGCCATATCGCCAGACATTGCAGCTGTCCTCCGTTGTGAGGACCACGAATAATGTTTGCCCTTGAGTCGATTGTACTCTAGAACGCTCTCGAACCTACTCTCGTCGTTGAACTCAGACCTCTCAAATGAAGACGACGTAAACTAGCTCCTCACATAACGACCTCGTCTCAGACGACCCAGTCGTGGTCGCTGATGAGCCACGCCGCATCGGCCACCTTGCGGTCCTTGTTACGCAGGAACTCAAACTGCGCGTGCGTGGCGTTGTGCACGTGCACGCGGCCGTAGCCGTACTCCATCTGCGCCGCGCGCTGCCAGTCGACGCTGTAGTAGCCCGTGTTGTCGACGTCCGCGCCACCCGAGCCCACCATGATGTGCACTGGCGCCTTGGCCCTCTCCAGCCCAGTCTTCCTGCCAACACTGTCGTGAATCGGATCGCTCCGACAAACCTCCTTGAACACTGGACACGTGCGCTCAAAGGCGTGGTAGTGGCCCGAGAACACTGCGTCGACCTTGTACTCGGCCAACAGTGGCTCGAGGTGCTTGCGGATGAAGAGCGACACGTTGTAGTCCCCTGGGTAATCCTCGGAGCAGTACATGGGGCGGTGCAGGTGCAGAAACAGCCACGGCGTCTTAACACGGTCGACGCGCTTGAGGTCGTCCACGAGCCACTTGTACATGACCGACCCGGGCGTGTAGTCGTGCTCGCTGCTGATCTGCGTGTGGTGCGTGAGCCCATACTCGACGCTCCACCAGAACACCTGGTTGCCATTCGCCGGCATGATGAACCGCTTGTTGAACGGCACGCCGCACTCGCCCTTCGCTTCGTCGCCGTAGTTGCCCTCGGGCGGGTGGAAGCCGTTCCCAGGCGCACCCGACGGATCCTTCTCACCGCCGCTCTCGTGGTCGTACTCGTGGTTGCCGATGCCGACCATGTACGGGATTTCGGTCGCCACGGGCTGCACCATGGCGCCGAACTGATCCCAGAGATACGTGCGTCCCATGGCGTACGAGATGTCTCCGTCATGCATGACTGCGACGTAGTTGTTGTTTGGGTCGTCCATCTCTTCGCGCATGAGCTCGATCGTCGTCGCAGTTCGACCCTCAGGCTTTGGCCCCGTCGCCTTGATGTTCCAGTCGCCCAGGTCACCGTACACGAAGAAACTAATCGCCTTGGACTGTTTCCCTGGTACAGGCGGCGTCTTGAGCTTGAACACCTGCGATCGCTCACTCACTTGATCGCCAACCTGGTAGTAGTAGGTGCGTTCTGGCTCGAGACCGGTCATCAAAGCGCTGTAGATCACGCCAGGATCGCGGAAGTACTGCGCTGCCACAGTCGTCGCCGGCGCGTGGCACATATCGCTCGCTTGGTACGTCGTGTGCGTCGCCTCTGCGGTGTACGTCAGCGCATCGGCGCTGTTCCCATACCACACGCGTGGGCTTTGAACTAGCGCGCTCACCCACATGACGCGCATCTCGCGCGGGTCGTTGCCCGTCATGGATACGTGCACCTGCAGCGGTTCCTTGGGCCCCTTGGCGAACTGCACCCAGTTCGACTCGCCCACGCGCATGTATGTGGCGTCGCGCACCTGCGTGAAGAAGCGGAACTGCCACACGCAGCGCATGTTGACGAGCTGTCCGAACTCGAGCGTGCCTGTGCGCGAGCCGTCGGTCCACTTCCAGTCAATGTACTCGCTGTCGGGCAATCCGTGCTTCTCGTCATCGACGCAGAAGACGCCGATCCAGTCCTTTGCGGTTGGTGCGCCCGCGTGCATTTGGTATGAGACCGCGACCTTGTCGTACTGGTTCACGACGTTCTTGGAGACCGAAAGGCTCACATAGGACGCCTGTGAGAACCCTTCTTCCAGGTTGGCGTCGTACACCGTGGATCGCTTAGGTGGTACTGCTGCTAGCACCGCTATCCGTTCTTCGAGCGCTTCGTTGAACTTCTGCGGTTGCTGCGCAAATGGAAGTGCGAAGGAGCATTGCGTGCGCTCCTCGTTCCCGCACGGGTCTTCATCACTGGCGTCGTGGTAGTTCCACGCACCGCCGCGCAACACTTCCTTCATCTGGTTGCGCTCCTTTTTTTCGCCATTAGCCACGAGCATCGCTGTCAGTAGCAGCAGGGCACAGAGGCGCAGAGCTCCACGAGAAGCCATGCTCTTTCTTGTCTTCTTCCGCTTTCTTCGTCGACAAAAGGAATGCAAATCAGAACGACGCTCAACATGTATTTTTTGTGTGAATATAGAGAAAGAATGCACCAACAGCTTTTAACAATTTTTCACAAAATGAATGCACTTAATTATCTTTTTTAGTGTGAACATTTTAACAACGAGAGTGGACCAGCCAGTCAAGCGAGCCAAAGCAACCAGCAAGAAGCTCAATCAAGTGGGTCCATTGCGCAACTTTCTCTCTCTGTACGTGCGCGCGTGGGTGCCTACTGATTGATCACCATGGCGAAGAAGAAGACCGGCGGCGGCAAGAACAAGCCCGAGAAGGAGCTCACGAAGGCGCAGCGCATCGAGGCGAAAAAGGCCAAGCAGGCGCAGAAGGGCCTCAAGAAGGACCGCAAGCAGATCGAGGAGGAGGACATCGAGGTGATCCTGCAGGAGTTCCTCAAGAAGGACGCGCTCAAGACGCAGATCACGGTTGAGGCGAGCGCGCAACCGTCCCCGCGCGCCAACTTCACCATGTCGGCGCTCGCGAGCGGTGAGATGATCATGTTTGGCGGCGAGTACTTTGACGGTGACGTCAACGTCTGCTACAACGACGTCTTCAAGTGGAACATCGACGCCGGCATGCAGGAGTGGAAGCTTATCTCGTCGCCCAACTCGCCGCCACCGCGCTGCAGCCACCAGTCGGTCGTCTACCGCGACCACCTCTACGTCTTCGGCGGCGAGTTCGCGACCGCGGATCAGTTCCACCACTACCGAGTACGTCACTTGCGCTTCGCTCTCTCTTGGTTTCGTTATGGTGTTCCGTATTGACTCGTTTTGCTTACATACGGCTGATCTATCTCTTATAGGACTTCTGGCGCCTGGATCTGAAGACGAACGCGTGGGAGGCCATTGAGGAGAAGGGCGGCCCGTCTCCGCGCAGTGGGCACCGCATGGTCGTGTGGCGCAACTACCTCGTGGTATTTGGCGGCTTCTACGAGGCCGCGCGCGAGACCAAGTGGTTCAACGACCTCTATCTCTACAGCTTCGTGGACATGAAGTGGCGTAAGATCAACTACCCGGTGCATAAGCTCGCCCCTGGCGCGCGCAGCGGCTGTCAGCTGGCGGTGCACCCATCGAAAGACACGATCTTCGTTTACGGCGGGTATGCCAAGATCAAGAACGTGGGCGAGAAGTCCGAGGGGAAGGTGTACTCGGACCTCTGGGCGCTCAACATGGCGCCCGTGCTCAAGAAGCAGGACCCGACGTGGGAGAAGCTCTCGCGCAAGGGCCAGGCGCCGAGCCCGCGCGGCGGTGCGGCCGTGACGGTGCACAAGCAGCGGTTCATCCTCTTTGGCGGCGTCTTTGACGAGGAGAAGCGCCGCCACACGATGCAGAGCACGTTCTACAACGACCTGTTCGTGTACGACATGGACCGCCGACGCTGGTTCGAGTTCAAGCTGCGCGGCAAGAAGCAGGCGGACGGCAAGCGCCGCCGCAAGAAGAAGAAGAACGCCGACGGGTCCAACAACGACGACGACCTGCTCGACGACGACGAGGACGAGGATGGCAGTGGCGATGAGGACGGTGATGAAGAGGACGACTTTGAAAAGATGCTTGAGAACCAGTTTGGGTACGTGGACGAAGACGGGAACCTCGTGTACATTGACAACGAAGAGGAAGAGGAGAAGAAAGAGGAAGAACGGTCAGAAGCGCCTGTGGAAGTGGAATTCGTTGCGGACGAAGAGGAAGAAGAGTCCAAGGAGGAGGAGAAGCAGGAGGAGGAGCTGCCGTTTGATCTGCAGATTAGCGAGCCAGCAGCAGCTCAAGCTGTCGAAGAAAAGAAGGAGGAGGAAGAAGAGGCGGCGCCGGCGCCGTGTCCGCGCATCAACCCGGCGCTGATCATCCGCGGCAGCACGCTGTACGTCTACGGCGGCGTCGTGGAGGACGGCGACCGCGAGATTACGCTAGATGACTGCTGGTCGCTGGACCTCAAGCGTCTGGACGAGTGGAAGATGCTGCTGCCGGGTACGATGGCTGAGCAGGAGTGGAAGGGCGAGGTGAGCGAGACCGAGGAGTCGTCAGACGGCGAGGACGACAGCGACGACGAGGAGGACGACGACGACGACGACTTTTACGATGACGCTCGCCGGCCAAGCAAGAAGAGCGCTGTTGCTGCAGAGGATACCCAGGCCACGGTCGAGCGCGCGGTCGAGATGCTCAAGGAGATGGAGGACGGTGGCGATGAGAATGACGAAACCGGTGGTGAGGAGAAGAAGAAGAAGAAGAAGTCCAAGAAGAAGACAAACGACCGCCGCGCGATCCGCGCCGAGATGGAGAAGCTCCAGGAGCAGCTGAACCTGGACGACATCAACCGCACGCCGCAGATGGGCGAGAACCTGCGCGACTTCTTCGCGCGCACGGCCAACTACTGGTCTGCGGAGATCGCGCAGCGCGCCGACACGCACGAGCGCCAGCTGAGCATCAAGGAGATCAAGCGCGAGGGCTTCACCATGGCCGAAGAGCGGTATAACGAGCTGCTGCCAGGTACGGATAAGTGTGTTTCTGCTCTTGGTGAGGTTTGGGTAATTGTGCTAATGGCTGTCTGGTATGGTTATGAACAACAGTGCTGGAGCGCCTGAACGTGCTGGAGCAGGAGCAGAAGGAGGCCGAGGAGGTGCACCAGCAGAAGAAGAAGGGCGGCAAGGACAAGAGTCGACGAGGATAAACAACTGTCGTTAATGCAAAGCAAGTGAGTTCCGTTCGTCCGTTCGTCTAGCTGCATAGAGTGATCAACAACATCTTTTATAAAACAATACCCGTCCGTCGTCACCCACAGTGCTGCTCTCGAAACAAATCACCCGTCAGTCAGTCTTCCATTCTCTTTCTGCCTAAACATTCTTGTGACTCCGACCTCTCTATCTGGCGAACAAGCGGTCGAGGAAGCCCTTGGGCTGGTCGGGCTCCAGGAACTTCATCTCGCGCTCCTCGCCGAGGAAGCGCGCGACCGCGTCGTCGAACGCGATGGCCGCCTTCTCGCCCGTAGCCGTGATCACCGGCTGCCCCATGTTGGACGACGTGAGCACGTGTGTGCTCTCGGGGATCACTCCGAACACTGGCAGTCCGAGCATCTCCTCAATGTCCTGCACAACAAAGAGACAGGTTAGCCATTGGCTCTCCGGCAATACCTGGATATCCAGAACATAAGGGCCATCGTACCTCAACGGAGAGACAGTCATCGTTCTTCACGCGGTTGGCGTCGTAGCGGTTAATGAGCAGGCGCTGGATCACGGGCGCGCGGTTCTCCTGTGCACGCAGCGACTTGCTCGCGATGAAGCCAATCATCTTGTCCGAGTCGCGGCACGACGAGATCTCCGGGTTCGTCACGAGGATCGCATCGTCGGCAAAGTACATCGCGTGACGGGCGCCCGACTCGATGCCCGCGGGCGAATCGCAGAGAATGAAGTCGTACTCCTTCTTGAGCTCGTCGAGGATCTCTTCGACGCCGTCCTCCGTGAGCGCCTCCTTGTCGCGCGTCTGGCTCGCCGCGAGCAGCGACAGGTTGTCCAGGCGCTTGTCCTTGATCAGCGCCTGGTTCAGGCGGCAGTTCTTCTCGATCACGTGGATGAAGTCGAAGATCACACGACGCTCGCATCCCTGGTGAAAGCAACTCACTGTTAACATCACTCGCAGGCTTCCCATGTTACCCCTCGAAGCCCAACACGTACCAGATGCAGGTCCAGGTTGCGGAGACCGATGTCAAAGTCAATCAGGCACGTACGGAAGCCGCGGTTCGCGAGCCCGTACCCAAGACTCGCTGTCACCGTCGTCTTCCCGACTCCACCTTTGCCGGACGTCACGACAACCACGCGTCCCGGCTGCTTGCCGTTCGCACCACCAGCACCAGAAGAAGGGAGAGCCTGAGCGACTGCACGCGTCGAGGAGAACGCCGCGGCGCGCTGGTTGCCCACGGAGCGCAGCGCACTCGCGCGCCAAGCGCCAGCAGTTCGCATCGCCATCTTCACTTTGCTTTCGTGTTCACGTTACGTATCAGCCCCTCAAACGAGAAATACTGCCTCCCCCTCATCTACAATAGTGCCCCATAACAGATGTGGTGTACCACTTACATCGGTACATATTAAAAGTGTGCCAGTTTAAGTGGTGCCTTCAACTTCAACTCGCATTTTGGCATTTTCATTCTCGAGAAAGGCGACGCAATGCGATGGTGGCGATGGTGACGCTCGGCTGTGAGTGGATGTGCACTTTCTATCAGGACGCCCACAGACGGAGATCGTTGGCTTTGGATGTGAATGGAGCACTTGCGTGTGCACGTGTGCGAGGCGGCCGCCAGTTCCGATTTGGAGAGAAAGCCCTCAGGTCAAGGCAACACAAAGCACACAGCACGGTGACACCAGCATCAAGCGTCTTTTCCGCATAAGATTGCGTTCATCCTGCTGCTCAAGTATCAAGATGAATCAAGACAGCATGGAGACGCGAAGCACATGGACTGCGATGGTGCTCGCTGTATCACCGCCTCCCGCACCACCGGCTGAAGCGCTGCCGGCACCGCCACCGCTTGCTCTACTGCCAGAGTCTCACTCGCGCGCGCTGACTCCCCGAACCAGTGCCAAGATCAGCAAAGCCGTTCCACGTCAGTACCCACGTGAATACGAGTTTCGAAACCACTCGTGGCTCGCCACGCAGGTGTGGAAGTACTTTGACGATTCCGGCTACGAGACGACGACTACACTTGGAGTGGCTGGTCATCCTTTGAAGACCCAGCACAAGTGCCGCTGCCTGTATTGCGATCAGGTTGTTCGCGCGACTCCGACGAAGATGGCGACGCACATCGTTTCGCGGTGTCAGATTGCAGACAGGGCTGCGAAGCGGGCGCTGCGTACCGGCAAGACGGATCTGCTCACCACCCTGGACGTTGCCAACCCGCATCCGAAGCCTCGCCGACCAGAGTGCCTGATGGTTGAATCCGCCAATGAAGATTGTCTATCGACTAAAGCGTTCGACAAAGCAAGTCAAGTGTTCCCGTCTTCAGCCTCTGTTGACAAACCAGTGCCTGTTGATATTGTCAAGAAGCCAAGCAGCCTGTCCACCATCGACAAAGCCTCAACTTCCTTGGTCCACGCGCTTGACTATGTGAGCGCCTTCGAGTGGGAGTCTAGTGAAATCAGCGTACGATCAAGGCCGTTGGTATGTCAAAGTGGGAACAGCAAAGAGCTCGATCCGACTGTGAGTCTTGAGGAAGCAGTGAAGCAAGCAGAAGAAATGATCTTCTCCCGCACAAGCAGCATGACGGGCACACTTCAACCACACTGCAGCGAGATTTTGTGTGAAACCCAAGAGGATGTCCGCGATTACCAGCAAGAGCTGCGTCTAGCAGCTCGACCAAATGCCGTGAATGCGTCTCTGTATACTGATGCTGGAATCAGCAGTGCCACCTCAGTCAGACCCGCCCTGGAGACGGACAAAGAAAACATGCCACCGCCTTCCGAGCCAACAGATAACAATATCGGCTGTTCGACTGCAAAGAAGCGAAGACTTGAAGATCAGAAGCAGCGCGATCCGAAGAAGATGCTCAAGGTGCAAGCGTCAGTGAAGAAGAGGTTGTTTGACGACAACCTTGGAAGCGAGCCAAGAAAAAGTCCTCCACGATCCAGTTCTTGTGACATTGAAGCTCTAGTTCGTGGGTTGACGATGGCATGCATTACTGAAAATGTGCCGATCGCATTCCTGTCTACTGCTGCGTTTGAGAGCACGCTCAGGAGTTGCTGCGATGTCCCAGACGATGCAGATTTCGCTCAAGTCTCATCGAGTGTTCTAGAAGAGATGGCGGAGCAGGTCGACGCTGTCTGTGACTCCATGAAGGCTTCACCTACGCATCTCACGTTCGTTGTGAAGCGAGCGTCTGTGATCGGCTCGTATCGTGCAGTGGTGTACCTTGTTGACGAAGCAACTGAAAGTGTCCTGATCTCGTGCCAGCAAGAAATGCACCAGAGCAGCGCAGGACGTGAAATCGATGTGTGGCTGGACGAAGTTCGGTGTCACTACCTCAAAGTGTCGGAATGGTGCGGCCGGCCTCTCCATGTCTGTGTATCAGACTACCCGACGGCGCTCCAGCACGAACTGCTTGAAGTGATCGACTCCTCAACCAAGTTCGTTCGACTCTTCGGTGGGTGCATGGTCGAAGAGTTCGCTCTTCTTCGTCAAGGCACAATGAAGCTCTTGAGCGGCTCGCCGAACGTGGTGCAAGGGTGTGTTGAGCTTGCGCTGCTTGTGAACGAAGCAGAACGATTCCCACTTCAAAGACGGCAAGTCGATCCTTCGATCCAGCTGTCAATTCCAAGTCCTCGCGGCAATCAAGTGTTCGGGTATGCCGTATTGCTGAAACAAGTACTTGCAGTGAAAGACAAGCTGGTGGCGAAGTATCAAGCTGCGCGCGTCAGACCACAAGTCCGAACGAGAAAGACTTCCGACATCCTCGGCCGTGTGAAAGAAATTCTCGATGCGATCCAAGATCAATGGGCAATTGTCTCTAACACACTGCAGCTCCTGCTGCCACTTGCTTCCGTCGAGCTGCTGAAGATCAACTCCGCGGTGTCCCTGAACACGGCCGTGAAGCTGACATCTGGATCTCTCTTCTGCATGGAGCTGTGGCTGTTCATCTCAGTGTCGCGATCGCCGCTTCTCACAAGTGCGGACAAGATGCAGTGGAAGGAGCAGTTCTTGAGTTGGTGCCGAACTACACGGATGGATCATCAGCTCGCTGGGCTGATCTTGGATCCTCGACTTATCGGCGCAGGACTGAGTCCTGCTGGATTGCGTGCGGGTCGTGCGTGCGTGGTGGAGTTGTGCCGAAGACTCTGTCCACTCCTTAACACTCGTAATCTGGCACCGCAGCTGGTCGATTTTGTGAACAAGACTGGCATCTTCAGCTCCCGCAAGATCTGGATAAAGGACAACACGGCGAATCCGGTTTCATTCTGGCGTGGCGTTCAAGACGCGCCGGAGCTACAAGAGATTGCATTGCTGGTATGCTCGTACGCACCTGTATGCCCAGCTGCGAGTGGTGAAGTGAAGCTGCCAGGAGCTAGCTCCGATTTTGATCAGGCCACGCGCGTCGCACAGGTCAGACATCACCTTCAAGCGCGAGAAGTTATCCGAGAGTCCGGATCAATCACGTCGCACGCAGCGTTGGAGTTGCTCAACTTTCTCGCACCAGCAAGCACAGCTCAAGTCAAAGAGAAGGCCAATGATGAAGCACTTGGAAGCAGCAAGCAAGTCCTCTTCGAACCTAAGCAGTATTCCTGGAGAGCAGGCGACCAAAGCAAAGTAGCGTCACAGCAGTCGATTCTGCAAGCAAGTCAAATGTACGCGATGTCGCTAAGGTCGATGATCGAAGACGCCGCGGAACAAAATCGCGCCAACAGAGCCAGCACCCAGGAAGCTCCGAGTCGCTCAAGCATCTTTCAACTGGAGCTCTTTTCAGAGTCCTGGATTGATTGCTCTGAAGCGAGTCTTCAAGCGATCCACGACGCTGTCTGCTGTCTGATCGCTATCTGAGCCTCAAGCTCGTCTGATTCCAGTCAAACCAACTCAGGTGCTCTCAACGAATCAAAGCGAGCAATTGTATCCGTAGAGTAAGCGCCTACCTTCCCGTTTCGTTTGTTTACCATTGCATCACAATCCAACAAGCGGATGAAAATGAAAATGATCACTATGAATTATTGCCGTTACTACAGACTTTTCTAGGGAACAGGAGGCAATCAAAAGCAGGATCTGGGAGAAAAATTGAGACAAATTACATTCTTTTCCAGGACTCCATCCATCCACAACAACACCGTCTTGCGCGTCTACAGTTACGCGATTTGCGACGACGAAGCCGCCCACGCCGCTGTCCCGTAGAGCTCGTTGATGGCGTCGAGGTCGCCTTGGCTCAGGCCCTTGCGCTGTCCGATGGTCTTGGTTCGCGCATTGTCGCAAATCGCCTTGGTCGGCTCCGTGCACGAGTTCGCGTTGTCGTTCAAGCCGCAAAACTTCGTGCCGTCCTTGACGCAGCTTTCCGTGACCGTCGAGCTGCAGATGGTCGGGTAGCAAAAGCCGTAGGACATGGGGTAGTGCATGACGCTGTCCGGGTCATAGGCGCCGCCGACGCTCACGTCGCGTTGTTTCATCTCGGCCCAGAGCGACTGCGAGATGTCGTCCCAGAAGACGCCGATCTTGCGGCCCGGGTGCTGGTGCTCGTGGTAGAGGCCGATCGAGTGGCCGATTTCGTGCATGGCCGAGCCGTAGTTGGTCTTGAGGCTGTCGTCGATCTCGAAGCAGCGGTCGGCCAGGTTCATGATCTGCGGGCCGACGTCGTTCACGCCGATGGAGCTGTTGCAGTCGCGTCCGGTCGATGGGTGCTTGAAGTCGACGTAGTTGACGCAGCCCTCGCAGTACTGCGTGAGCTTCTTGCTCTTACAGGTCGAGAGCGGCAGGAAGCGCACGTTCGTGTGGTCCTCGTAGACCTTCATCGCGTCGCCAATGTACGACTTCTGCGTTGTCGTGAACGGGTAGTCCGAGTTGTAGTCGTAGCAGACGACACCGCCGTCCCACTTGCGGTTAGCGTCAACGACAGCGAGCGACAGCCGACGCTTCTCCTCGCGACTCTTGGTCTCCTCGTCAATCTTAGTCTGGAAGACGTCCTTGCCCGGGCACGAGACCTGAGACGCCTCGTCGTGCACCTTCTCGATGAGGTAGCACCCGGCCTGGCCACGCGAGCACGCCACATACGCGTTCTCGGCGTAGTAGTGCAGGCTACGGTGCTTGAGCGCCACGCCGTTAATGACGCAGTCCTTGCTGCTCGCAGCCTTGTCGAGTGCATTGAGCTGCGCGTTCGCGTCGACATGCTTGGCGGCGCCGCTCTCGACGCGAATGTGTAGCGACACGGACGCGGCGCTCGCGGTGGACGCAAGGGTGGCGCAGAGCGCAGCAAGCGCGGTCCATCTCTGCCAGCAGACCATGGTTCCCTGTGGCTCTCTCTCTCTCTCAAGCTGAGGACAAATTACGTTCTGATGGGCGAAGGAGCACAGGAGGCGAGAAGAGAGAGCTGACGACTGTAAGCGCTTGGCGCACCGAACGAACCGAACCTTTTTTTGAGCTGTTGTGCCAGGAATAGAAGAGACGTCAGGATGTGGGGATCTAGCAGGAACCGCCCAACGAACGCAATGCGGCGGCAGGCACAGATGGCAGACGGTTGGATTGGACAGGTGGGTCTGGTAGTGTTTCGCCTACCAGCGAGCCTCCTGTCAAGTAATCGTGTGCGTTTCCTTTCCATGTGCGTTTGTTTGGCTCGGAACAAATCCAAATCTTGTGCTCTGAATCACTTGGATTTCGTAAGCTCGTGCGAAATTAAAGACTGTGCGTTGCGCGAAAGCAGGTGGCGCTGGTTGTGTCCGACGCGAAACGGCTTGGACTGGCTTTACATACTAATCAATCTGGCAGTTTGGTTGTCCTTACGCGGCTGTTGGGGATAAAGTAAACAGGACTGACGTGGAATCTGTCCAGCTGGATCATTCCCAACACGACATGGCTCGCGTTCCATGCTTGGTGAGGCCGCAGAATTATCGTGTTGGCTTAAAAAATCGCTCTAAATAGGACCTTTGAGTATAACAAACTGTAGGATGGAAAATAAAGAAGTCCTCTTGATGGCATGAAAATGCTGAGTGAGGTCAGCCAGCGCTGTCTTGTGCTTTTATTATCTGCGAAAAGATTTCGCCAGTGTCATAATGGCGGAGCCGGCGATCAGGAAGCAGTGTCTAACGTTAGCGACTCTTGGAGATACTTTAGAGCTCGCTCTTTCAGCTCCCAACCACCGCTGTCGTCGTCAGGGCACCAACACGCACAGACGACGGAGATCGTCGGAGCTGCGGCTCCAGCTGGTTCTGTAGCACCAGAAATACCTCCGACGCAAGGAAGTTCCTGAGATACCGAAATGAATCTCATCGTCAAGCAAGCGCCCTTGGGTCAGGATGAGAATCGAGTGCCGAGTGTTATCGATAGCCAAATCAAAAAGTATCCAAGAGCCGATTTCAGCCCAGCCTATTTATCTTGCTCTTTGTATGTGGGATAGTACTCACACTCAATTTTTAAGCCTGGGAAAATATCATTTTGGCTTCTTTTGGTGCAGGAATGGAAAAGCGAGCTGAGCCATCTGATTTTGGGCAACATCCGACCCGATCTTACCCAAGAGCCAGCTGATTGACGCTACGTCTTGGTTCCACTATGTCGCGGCGCTTATCTGAGATCCGAAAGACGGCGGCATAGTGAAAACAAGAAGTAACGGCTTTTGCTGCTTCAACGTTTTCGTACCTAAGCGGACAAGAGCCAGCTAAATAACCAACGCTCACCTAATTCAGTACATGGTTCATTTTTTGTCCCACATTCCACACTGAAGCTCTCTTGACAGCGACTGACCCGTCACTCCACGACTCGCGCGACTCCGCATCCACAGCGCCGTACTTGCCATTAAGATGCTCACCAAGAACGCACTGCTGCTCGCCGCCGCCGTGCTGCTACTGGCGCCTTCCTCGATGGAGGCCGCCACGCTCTCGTACCCAAAGTGCGAGGAGGGCGCGTCGGGTTGCTGCACGTTCGGCAGCGGCAAGATGAAGGACCACGGCTACGCCGTCGTGCGCATCGACGTCGACACGATCATCACGTGCTCCAAGGGCTCGCTCAAGTGCTTCGCTGGTAACCCGAACCTGCGCGCCGGCGTCGAAGGCCGCGACGAGATCACCTGTCCAGGTACGAGTCCTTCGCTGGTGCTTGTGGTGTGTGTGTGTCTATGATAGCGACTGTGTATGACCTGACCTTTATTTGGTTCCGTGTGATATATTGCGATGGTGAACAGACTTTGCTGCGCTGGAAGAATCGCGATCAGAGATCGAGTACCTGGACGGCGAGAAGGTGACCACGACGACGACCACGACGACATCGAAGGAAGGTCTCGCTTCGGTTCACGCTGGAGGCTCGGCGTAACTTATCCAGCTCAACGTAATGCAGCCAGCTAGCCAGCGTCCTGAAGAGACCGACGAATACGTCCAAGTGAATGCCGTGGAACGCGCTTACAAGAGCCGATTTTGAGAAGCGACGAATGCATGCTGCGGAAGACGAAACAGAGAGAGAGGAGAGTAAACGCCATGGAGAAGAACTGACAAAGGGAACCGGAGAACCAGAGAGAGAAATGAAGTAGGAGCAGAAGCTGAATGTGTCGACGAAATGTATGTAAGATTATGTGATTTCAGCCTTGTGTCTTGTGCTCATTTCCGTTTTATTCGGTCACGAGGAACGCGTGGCGGCGCTACTCTGGATACACATCTCGACGTCACAAGCTGCATCTCATGGCAGCAAGAGCCTCATGACTTACTATGTCGCTCCGCTCTTCATTCGCTGCAGCGCTTCGCTGAAAACAATCTCTTTTCTTCTTGCTTCTCGATGGCAATCGCCAATTCATCACGCACATAGTCGCCACAACAAGCAGATATTATTTACGCATGAATGCAATTTTCGACCAATAGTAAATACCTAACGCATAATTTCAGCCAATGGAAGAAACGAATTTGGTAAATTTGAATAAATTGCGTTGACGTGCATGTAACTTACGTCTTTGAAGGTGCGTGTGACGATTGCTAGCTCACTTTGGGGCGTTCTCTGAGGAAGAACGTGCGTGTGACAGCAGGAAGAAGTGCTCTCTTCCTCACGACACTCGCGAATCCGCCCCCACCTGCACGACATTCACTCTCTCTCGTCATGGCGCTTTTCGTCTGGGGCTCGAACGCGTCGCAGCAGCTCGGGCTCGATGTGGACACCAAAGAACTCTACGAAGTGGTGCGTAGCTTCTCTCATTAAGGCATGCAGCTCATGGCTTGCACCCACGGCCGGCTCTCTAACAAGCCAACGCTCTGCATATGTGCCCTTTGCTCTGCAGCGCAAGGTGGACGCGCTCGATGGGCAGCTGATCGTGGACTTCTCTGCCGGCGAGAACCACAGCCTCGCGGTGAACGAGTTTGGTGACGTCTTCGCCTGGTACGTCGTCATGCATATCATACAGAAAATGTACCCATGCTTAAAATGCCGTCGCTGATTCTGCTCGTTTATGTATTGCATGCACACAGGGGGCGAGGGAAAGAAGGCCAATTGGGCCTCGGCCAGCGCCAGGACCAGTTGGTGCGTACACCGCAACGCGTGACGGGGCTCGACGGGCAGATGATCAAGAAGGTGTCGTGCGGCGAGATGCACTCGCTTGCGCTCTCGGTGGCCGGCGAGGTGTTCATGTGGGGTTTGCTGCCCGAGACGCGCCACGTGCGCAACGACGGCATGTTCGACCACGCGTCCGTGTCGCTCACGGGCCTTTCGCAGCGGGCCATGTCGCCGACCGCACTGCGCGAACACATGACCGGCAACATCATGAACCGGCTCATGCGCGACTCGGAGCTTGTGTACGAGTCGGCCAACATGCAGGGCGACGACGCACTACAGGACCTGGGCCAGCAGAAGGTGCAAACCGTGCGCCACCCGTGCTTCGTGCCGCGGCCGTGCCCGTCGCTCGCGCGCGTCATTATCATCAACATCGCCGCGGGCTTTGCGCACTCGCTGGCCTCGAGCTCAAGCGGCTTAGTGTTCAGCTGTGGCTACAACGACAACGGGCAGCTGGGCACGGGCTCGCGCCGCAACTCGGCTGACTTTCAGCAGGTCAAGGCGCTCGACGGGTACTTCATCGAGCACATTGCGTGCGGCCAGCAGCACTCGTTGGCCTGTTCGCGCATCGAGATCGCGCATGAGACGCAGCAAAAGTCCGGCGTGTGCTTCTCCTGGGGACTGGGCATTCTGGGCCAGTTGGGCTCAGGCATTAACATCTCGTGGCTGCCCATGCGCGTGGAGATTACCGAACCCGTTGTCTCAGTTGCCGCCGGCAGCCACCACAGTGTCGCGGTCTCGAGCGACGGCCACGTGTACTCGTGGGGCCACAGCGAGTACGGCCAGCACGGCGCCGGCGAGATGTTCTACGACCTACAGCGCGGCGCGCACTACTTCTACCCGCGCGTCCAGGAATCGCTGAAAGCTCAGGGTGTGTGCGTAAAGCGCGTGGCCTGCAGCTCGCATAGCACGTTTGCGCTCGCGAGCGACGGGAACGTGTACTCGTGGGGCTGGAACGCCTTCGGTGTACTCGGCGTGGGCAAGTATCAGCACTCGGTGCACCCGCAGAAGATCTTTGGACTCAAGGACAACACGGCGACGCACATTGGCGCCGGTTCGAATCATGGGGCTGCGGTGGTGAGGCCGCGCGGTGCCCACTATTCGCTCCGGTACGACCAGGTGCTCAAGAACAGCGAGTTTGCGGACGTGGAGTTCGTTGTACATGGTGGTGGGGAGTCTCGAGAGCGGGCTCATCGCGTGGTGCTCTGCGCTCGAAGCGGGTACCTCAAGGGTTTACTGCGCGTCATCGCGTCGTCTTCCTCGCGTGAGGCTGAAGATGACAAGGACGATGCGAGCAAGGTGCTCGTGGTCGACGAGTTCCAGGACGTCGACGCGCAGGTGGTGCGGTCGTTCCTCGGGTACTTGTACACGAACCGCGTGGAGATCCCAAGCCACAAGCGCAAGGCACTCGCCGAGTTCGCCGCGCGCGTGTGTCACGACGCGTTGGTGAACGAATGCCAGGACATGTGGCGCAAGAAGCGACCTGGAACTGACAGCGATATGGGGCTCGACGAGGTGCGCGCGTTTGGCAACGACATGGCGGCAATGGTGCTCAACTCAGAGTTCTCGGACGTCGAGTTCCTATGGCCCATCCACGATGAGGACGAAGCGGACGCTGAAGCAAAGTCTGATACAGAAGTACGGTTTGAGCGCCTGCCGGCGCATAAGGCCGTGCTGTCGCAAGTTGACTACTTCCGCACAATGTTCACCGGCGGCTTCAGCGAGGGCGCGAGCTACTCGGGCGCGACTTCCACCGCCCACGTGCACGAGATCGAGCTCAACTACATGCACCGCGACGGCGTGTCGCTTTCGGCGTTCAAGAACCTGCTGCTCTGGATCTACACGGGCTCCTTCGAGCGCCTCAAGGGCCTCGAGCCGAACGAGATGATGGACCTGTACGTCGGCGCGAGCCTCATCGGCCTGAGCTACTTAGCAAGCCTCTGTGAGCTCCAGCTCGCGACCATCCTCGCGTATTTGGACAGCGACTCGGTCGCCGCGTGTCTGGACTTTGCCGAGCGCTTTGACGCCCGCCGTCTGCGCACGCTCAGCAGGCAGCTGCTGGACAAGAAGGTTCAAGCGCAGCAAGAGCACGAGACGAAGATGGACATGTAGAGAGAGTGTGGCTTGGTGTGCGTTCAGGTAAATCTATCTATCGTCTCCATATTGCATGCATGGGCTGATAGTTGAATTGATGATGGTGCTGAGTTTCGCTTTGGCTTTGGTACCAGGTGGTTCAGAGTGGGAATGGTTGGTGGTGAGCACCTCGTCTCGGGGTCGCAGCGCACGTGTAGTTGGTGTGAGTTGTACGGGCTTGACGCCGTCGTTTCTTCTTCTTGAGCTGGTGCCGAGCCATACAGTGCTGGATGAGGCAACCGAGCGCACAGCAGACTATTGTGCTCGCCAGGTACCCCCACCAGGCTTTTGGGATCACATAGTGCTCTTGCTTTTGTTGGCCGTCCGCCTGTGGCCGTGCGTACTTGTCCAGCGACGCGCCGTTCGGGTAATTGCCGATGAAGTAGCCGGCACCCCAGGTCATGGCGTTGGCACCGATCCAGCTCGTCGCGACGACCACAGCCTTGCCAGGTGGAGATGACGAAGAGATCCTCGCCATGAGCAGGCCGCAGAGAGCGCCCAGCCCTCCTAGCAGCGCCAGGAGCACAATATGCGGGTGTCCCGGGCTGAGTCTGTAGCCGAACGTCGTGTTGCACGCGAGCGCGAGCATGAGGCCGGCGGTCATGCCAACCACAAAGCGCCCAAGCGCTGCGTTCGCCAGCACCAGCAGGCAGAGCAGGGTCCCACCGAGGAAGAAGCATGCCCAGGACGCCACGTTCTCCCAGTCACCGCCAGCCTTGCTGTCTGTCAGCACATGCACGCGCTGGAGCACGAGCGAAATGAAGACCGCGCCGTCCAGGAACGCGCAGCCGAGCATCGCCTGCTTGACGAGCCGCGTCCCCGCGCAGCAGAGCGAGGCACCGAGCAGTAGCGCCGCCGCGGCGGCGATCGTCGGCGCCGTCTCGAGCTGCTGCAGCGAGCGCGTGCCCTCGGGGGTGCCGAAGAGCAGGTTGACGTCCACTTTGTCCATCACGAGCGAGCGCCGGAGGTGTCCAGCAGGAGGAGCAGGCGACGCATCAGCATCAGCCCACACGCTCATGCAGAGCAGTAAGACGACAGCAACATGCGGCAGAGCTCCCGACATCGCGCTGAGCTGGTCGGGTGAACGCCTCGCGCATCTAGCAGCACAGTGCGAGTGACGACGGTGGCTTGTTGAAGCTGTCGGCGACTTTGGAAGGAGAACACGCGGAGAAGAAGGAGACGGCGTGGGAAGTGGCGCAAGTCGGGAGTGGAGCCACTTGGTCGCACATCGCATGTTGCAGTCGGCAGCGATGATGCGCAGGCAGGCGACTGGTCGCTCGAAGTTGCCTGCTGCACTTCATGGAGGTTTCGATTACACCCCCGCTCATGCAGCAGCTGATGAGAAAGAGGCTTTCCATGCGTCTGCACGACCGGTCAGTTGATCGACCGATCGCCAAGACGAAGCCATGCGTGCGTGGCACGAGTGTCGCTTGAGTCGTCGGATAACGTCTGGTCACACGCGGCTGTTTCTGAAGCATGTCAATTGCGGTTCGACGAACGGACGCCACTCGTCAACGCATCTCCAGCTCGTCGCGCAGGCGAGGCATATTTGCTGCTTTACAGTCCGCTTGCAGCACTGGCTTTGCTCACCACTAATTTTGTTGTTGAACAGAGCATATAAGCTATCACTTGATTTAGCATACGCCCTCTCATAATTGAGGAGTCCAATGGATGATCAAAAGTGTTCTTTGCAGAAGGGTGGTGTTAAAAAACACCAGAAGATATAAGTTGCGCTCACCGCACACTCACGAGCGTGGATGATACGACAACAGAGTCGCGATCGACAAGCAGTGCTTGTTCGAATTCGCGTTGTTTTGCAGAAATGGCAGTCGGTGATGACAAGTCCAAATCGCACGACAGTCACGCGTTGTAAGTCGCTTAACCGCCGAAGCCGTAGAGGGTGCGGCCCTGACGCTTGAGCGCGTAGACGACATCCATGGCAGTCACGGTCTTTCGGCGTGCGTGCTCCGTGTAGGTAACCGAGTCGCGGATGACGTTCTCGAGGAAGACCTTGAGCACACCGCGGGTCTCCTCGTAGATCAGGCCGGAGATACGCTTGACACCGCCACGGCGAGCCAGACGGCGGATGGCCGGCTTGGTAATGCCCTGGATGTTATCGCGAAGCACCTTGCGGTGACGCTTGGCGCCGCCCTTGCCGAGTCCCTTGCCGCCCTTGCCGCGTCCAGACATGCTGCTGATTGCTTGAGTTGCTGTTGGTGGTGTGTCTGACGAATTGCAGAATGAGTTTGACGACAGGAGAGCTCTTGGGCTTCGTTTTTGGCTCAGGCTTCAAACGGCAGAGAGCTTTTCGCGCCAAAAGTAAAACGAGGGACGAGGGACACGAAAAACCTTCAGAAAAAATAAAACGAGGGACATACGGGATATTGAAAAGAACGCGCGTCAAGGCTTATGATTGGCTGATTGGGCATCATGACTATAACGGTGTTTGATTGGCGGGATTTGAAGGAATGATATGAGTGAGATAGGATTGGCTACAAGTGGTCATGGATACATTTTCTGCTTGGATCAAGAGCTTGTCGTGAATATGCTTCAAAGTGATGCGCGGCAGGCTCTCAAGCGCAGGAAGGACGATGTACCAGCAGTCAGCAACAGCTTCGTTCTGGTTCAAGCGAAATAAGTGCCACGTGGGACTTCGTCGATCTTGTGCACACTGTACACCGTCGCTGTTTATGAACTGTGTCAACCACCGCAACACCGCTCTGTGGAGTTTGAGCCCAGCGTCAGCGCATACTGCGGATTCGAAGTGATATGAAGCCTTAGTTCATGAGTTTTCGACTGAACTCAAATCTCTGAAGACCCGTTCATGCGTCCTTGTGAGTGTGCCTTGAAGTGCTAGCGACCTGCTGCAGCTCTGGTGGCTAGGACTCTCACACGTCGGTGCGTCGAATGGTTGGCTCCTTTGAAGTGCTGTCGATGACGCCGAGCACTCGTCATTGCTGTTTGCGGTGCAAATGTCACTTCAGATGCATTGGTGTGCTTGTATCCAACAGCTTCCACAATCGTTATTTTAAGTCCATGCGACTACGTCCAGCTTGAATCTGCAGTGGACCAGTGGATGTGAATAGCGACGGCATGCATGCCGCATCCCTTGCTCGTACAGCGTAGTGCTCTTGTCAGGGAGCCCGTTGTTCTCGTGGGAGCACACGCTGCTCGTTGCACTCAGTGGCGTATCAGGACTAGGAAGGAACAAGATGAACGATATCCGCATCCAATAACACCACTTCAGTATCTGAGAATCCGATTTCAACACTTCAGCCCTTTAGGTCGACTAATGACCGACGGTCTGCCTGCTATGCTTGTGGCTTGTCAGTTTACTTTAGGTCTGCTGTGACCAAGCGCAAGAAGTGCACTCCAAGAGTCACTCATGAGTACTGCTAGCACCGACAATGGCACCGCTCGAAGTGACGTGGTGACCCCGATGAATGTGTGCTGCTGGCACCGAAGCGCCGTCCCTTGCACCATTGTCGATCCAAGGCGTGGAAGTCGGGATACCTACCATAGCTTCCCGACAGCTCACGCTCAACTGGTCCAACGTCACGCTCTCGCTCCCAGTGAAGCAGTCGGCAGCGCTGGGGAGTCCGACCCGGAAGGTCGTGATCTTAAAGAACGTATCTGAACGCTGTGGATCTAGCGAACTGACGGCAGTCATGGGACCACGCTGCTGGACATCTTGGCTGACAGAGTTTGCTCGGGAACATCGAAGGCCGCATCGAGCTGAACGGCGCTAAGCGAGAGACGCGTGCGTTCCGAGTCGTCGCGCGGTACGTGGTGCAAGAAGACTCGCTCCTCGGGTCGTTCACGGTGCTAAAGACTGAAGATGGCTGCTAAGCTCAGTTTGCCCAGCAGCGTCACGACTGTCATGATTAACGAGCGCGTGCAGAAGGTGATCGACGAGATGGGGCTGCGCAACTGCATGCACACGCTCGTGGGCGACATCTTCCGGAAAGGCATCTCTGGAGGCCAGAAGCGTCGTCTCAGCATCGCGATTGAGCTGCTCTCGAATCCGTCGATCCTGCTGCTGGACGAGCCAACCTCGGGTCTCGACTCTTCGTCCACGTTCAGCATCATGAAGCTCGTCCAAAGGCTCTGTCAGCAGCAGGCAAGACCGTGATCTGCACGATCCACCAGCCATCATCGCTTGCCTACGACATGTTCACCAACATCGTGATCCTCAGCGCGGGCGAGACCGTGTACTGCGGACCGCGCGTCGACATGATCACACATTTTGCGTCCGCTGGTTACGACTGCCCGGCGTACTCGAACCAGGTGGAACACTTCATTGAGCTCGTGAACATCAACTCCCTGGCCACGGAGATATCTCGGCGCTGCTCACTGCATACGAACGGAGCTCCATCGCTGCTACTGTAATCGCACAAATCGCAGGCGATAGAGCAAACGCCGGGACGAGTGTCAAGTTTCGACCTTGCTTCTCGTTCGCAGCTTCCGAGGACTCAGCATCTCCGTGGCGCCAGTTCCTGGTGCCGTTCCACCGCAACTCGCTCAATAACATCGGCAATCTGAGCATCTTCTGGGTGCGCTTGGTCATGTGCGTGGCGCTCGGCACGATGATCGGGACGATGTTCTTGTACACGAACAATGGCATCACCGACAACGACATCGCAGTGCTGCTCTTCGGTGCGCACGCGTTCTTCGTGTTCATATCGGTCGCCGTCGTGCCATTCTTCATCGAAGAGCCGCCGTGTTCCTCCGAGAGCGAACCAACAGCTCGCTCAACGTTCTGAGCTACGTGGTGGCCAACTTTCTCGCTGCCGTGCCTGGGATCTTCATGATCGCGCTCATCGTGGCGTGCATCGTCGTCTTCCTCGTGGGCCTTAAGTGCTTCAGCTACTTTCTGCTCAACTTGTTCCTCTCGATGCTGGTTGCCGAATCCATGATGCACGTTATCGACGCGTCGTGTTCCCATGGGATCATCGGACTCATCGTTGGCGCGAGCATCTTTGACGTCTTCATGCTCTGCAAGGGCTTCATGGTGCCAAAGCGCGCGATCCCGGATTACTGGATCTGGGGCTACTACCTCGGCTTCCACACGTACGCCTTTGAGACGTTCGTGCACAAGCAGTTCATGCCAGAGGCGGATAGTGGCACTCCGGTTCCAGCCATCCTGACGCGCATGGGGCTCACCGAAGTGCAGCCAGACCGCAACATGGGCATCCTGCTCGGGTACGTTCTCGGGCTCGAACTGATCTTCGCAATTATCATCTACTACGTGCACACCGGACGACGATAGACAAGATGGACACGGTTAACAACCACGAAAGCTGGATCTCAATCAGCATCGCTTCAACGAAGCGTAAGATTGAATATGCAAGGAGCACTCACCTGCATCTCTAGTATCTCCACGGCAGATCACAGTTCTTTGACTTTCATGACTGCTGCAATGGTTGAACATCACTAAAGTGATGCGAACGAGCAATGCTGTTTGAGGAAGGGTTTGGATGAGATGCGCTGGACTCATCTGCTTGTCGACTGCTAGTATATGCATAATCTGGGACGCACTGAGCCTGACTTGTAGGTGCTGACGGCGCCCTATGATATCGCACCGCTTAGCTTGTAGCTTTCACATTGACGCTCTCGTCCACGACGTTGTGGTGCTCTCGAAAACGTCATCTCCAAGTCACTTGCTGCTAATGTATTCGCATGGAAGGAGGTCGCTGCGCGCGCGTCGCGGCTGTCGGTCGATTGCGCGTTTGCTGGCTGTCAGCATTTGAATTGGAGGGTCTGGCGTTCAACTTGAACATCCTCTGAGAGCGATTGGCTCATGCGACGCAGCACCACAATGTCACTGCCACTTGTGGCGCTATGCTGCGGGCGGAGCGCAGAGCCGAGAAGAGCGCCGCCGCGACGGCATCATCTGCAGTCATTCGTGCGTGTTTGTTGTTGCCTTTGGAGAAGCTGATGCGACGAAGGAGCTATTGGAATTGAAAGCATCATTTAGCATTGACAATTCTAAAACCCACTCCAAGTCGTCCTTGCAACCAACAGTGTGGTCCACGTCAAAACAGAAAAAAAATAATGTACCACACTAATCAGCGCAGAATCTTCCTAGTTTTGCTCGCTTTCAAACATTTGAAAGGGGCGCCAACCCAATAGACAGCCGCCGCTCCGCATCGCAAGGCAAGCACGTGCTGCGGAAACGAAAGCGAGCGCCGACGACCAACACGCGCGCGCTCTCTATCAGACACGCCTGCTGCACAGGAGAGTCGACGCGGAAACGAACGTGAGCGTGTGATTCCTCCAATATCTGTGCATCAACCAGCAGCGTGACGACGGAGCGACGACGAAGGAGCCATGGGGGACGCTGTGGTGCGCGTGCAGAAGCACCTGCAGGAGCTCTCGCGCGACAACTTCTCGGCGCTCGAGACGACGCACGGGAAAAATATCGAGTGGCTGCGCTGTGAGCTAGAGACGCTGTGCAAGGAGATCGACGTTGCGTTTAAATTGGAGCTCAAGCGGCCCGCGCCGGCGACGGCGTACACCAGGTAAGGAAGGAGGAGAAAGGACAATCTGCACGTATGTATGTGAGATTGATGGCGTGTTGTGTATGCAAATGTGGGTCTAACTGTCTGCGCATTGTGTGTATATGTGCTGTGTAGTGAGTATGTCTTCGTGGCGAAGAAGCAGAAGGTCGTGCCGACTACAGCAGCAGCGAGCGTGCAGCAGCAGGAACAGGTCGCGACGATAAGCCAGCAGCAGCCATCACCGCAGACCATTCCAGTGACGAGCGCGAAAGTACAACGCGCGGAGCCTGAGAAAGCAGCTGAAGTGTCGGTATCTGAGGTTGCAAAGGTGGTTGAGAAGATCACGGTGAAGAAGATCGTCAAGCGCACGCGGAAAGTGATGAGGCCGACGCAATCCAGTGCTGCAGCGAAGAAGCAAGTCAAGAAGGAGCGCAGCTCGCAGATTGACCCTCTTAGCATGAAGGTGGTTGAGCTGCGCGCGGAACTGAAGAAGCGCGGGCTGAAAGCCGCTGGTTTGAAAGCGGTTCTCGTTGATCGCCTTCTCGACGCACTCGAGGAAGAAGAGAACAGCGACGACGACGACGTTGTAGAGCTAGAAGAGGTCGATGAGGAGTACGAAGAAGAAATTGAGGAAGAAGTGGAAGTTCACACCGGCAAAGTTGCATCGAAGAGCAAGGCGTCGGACGAGATCGTTCGAGAGAGTGACTGCGGAATCGACGAAATAGGGCTCTCCCAGAAATCGACAGCCGACGACAGTTTTCTCCAGCCCCAGTCGACCGAGAAGCCAAAGCGCGCGCTTCAACAAGGCGTAGGAAGTAAGCAAATGCAGAACGAGATTGTCTCCGAGACGGTAGACAATGGCGAAAACACGGAGTCGACTCAAGGAGACGACAACGATTTCGAAATGATCAGCAGCTCGAACCATGCGCGCGAACCACAGCTCGCACCGAAGAATCCCACCTCGAAATGGGCCGAATCAGCGAGGAATGCTCGTCAGGGTGAATCCAGCCATGTCTTTCCTTCAGCGGACGACATGGAAACGAGTCGACGTGTTCAAGCGAGTTCAAGTGCTGAACCAACGTCCAGGTCAGATTCCATTACTGGTGAGACTGACACGTCAGACATGTCCGTGGATCTGAGAGGAGCATCGTCTGCGCAATCGTCACTGCCAGCGCGGGGCTTGTTCGACAACGACTACAAGTCAAGCCGCTCTACAATCTCGGGGGATACTCTGTTCGAGAAGAAGTCGTCGTTGAAAGTGAGCTTTGCAGCGAGGAAAGAGGACACGATCGTTCCGGACTCGCAACCAGACCAGCCATCGACCCGGATGTCGCCGAACCACACGAGCTTGGAAGATCCAGTGAGCAGATCTCGATCAATCTCACTGCCACAGGCTAGCGTGACTGTCAACGCGAATCCAATGACGCCGAACGGGCAGATGATCACTGACGAGCTCCAAGTGGCGCGAAATGAACCCATTGGAGCACCGTTAAACGAGACGGACGAAGAGCGGAGACAGCGAGAGCACCAGCAAACCATCGAACGAGAGGCTCAGCGACTCCGAATTGCGGCTAAACTGTCTGCGAAGAAGAGATTCGAGGAAGCTAAGCTTAGCAGCGCGTTCTGGGCCAAGCGAGATCGGTTGAAGGTCCAGCTGCAAAGCACTGCTGCACCACCAGCCGAGGATGCTCCAGTGAAGTCTGCTGGATCGACGAGTGCATCAAACACTGCTGACTCACCAGAGCAGGTCGCAATGAAGGCCGATCCTGAAGTTCCACAGACAAAGACGTCTTCAGAACCTGTTGCTACAGAGCACTCCGAATCGTCCGACGCTTCGATGTCAACCACCGCTCCAGGAAACGTCGTGGCAGCGTCAGAGGTGCAGCAGCCGGTTGCTTCGTTGAAACCGGAGCCGACCTTGCAGGCTCAATCGAAACCAGTGACGATTCCATTCTCGTCGTCGAACCGCAGATTTTCCGACCCTAGTCGAAGATTATCAGCTTCTCGCAGAAGGGAATCTGCTGCAAGCCGACGGGATTCTACCTCCAGTACCTCCAGCAGACGGAACTCGGTCTCTAGTCGTAGAGACTCATTGACCAGACGCAGAGATTCTGGTGCATCCACTGTCTCCTCTACCTCAGCAAAATCAAGAGCGGAAAGTGCAAAAGCTGCAGCGAATGCGTCTCGTAAGCCAACGAACCTCGTCAGCGGTCTGCATTCGTTCACATCTTTGATGGAGAAGGAGAACTCAAGTGCAGCCAACTCCACTCGCAGCGCGCCCGTTGTAAACGCGCTCAAACTGGCCGAGAAAACGCGTTTGCTGGAACAGAAGAAGAACTTGGAGAAGATGAAGCGCAAGGAAGCTTTGATGAAGAAGTACGAAGAGCAGCGTAAACTTGACGACGACAAGAAGAAGAAGACGATCGGATTGAAGGAGAAGACCGAGCGCGATGCGAAACTGAAGCGCGAGCAAGACAAGCTAAACGAGAAGAAGCAGCGAGAGATAGAGCTGGCTAAGAAACGGCACCAGAAGCTGCAAGAAATGCGCGCAGGCTTGGAGAAGAAGCGGGCAATGCTTGCAGCTGAGAAGCAAGCAGGGGCAGCGAAGCTTGCAGCCCAGGCAGCGTCCTCAACTCGGAGACTCTCAACTACCTCGGCGAGCTCACAGTCAGCAAGACAGACTGCACCTCTTCAGGCATCCAAGTCGAGCGCAGCCTCACAAGTGCTGAAGCCAACAGCGAGCGCTTCACAAGCAGCTAACGCACCAGCTGCTCCGAAAATGACGAAGCCAAGTGCGCCTGCTCAGGTGTTGAAACCTGCGGCGGCCTCTGCTCAGAGAGAGATTCCAGTGAGTGGTCCTGTGAAGAAAGAAGCGACTTCAAAGCCAAAGGATCGCCCCACTGATGCGAGTACGTACGACATGTCTGACAACGCCGAATCGTCGGAGAGCGACGGCAACGATTCAGAAGATGACGACAAGCACAACAAGAAGAACATCCCGAAGTGGGCGCGGAAAGAGAATTTAGAGCGAATCCTGCGCGTGCAGTTTGGCCCCAATGCCTCGGATCCCTCGCCCGCGATTTTCCCAGACTTTGTGGACACATGTGACCTCGAAGCGATCTTCCAGCCCACTGACGTGCGAAAGAAGAAGCGGTTTGCAAAGCGATCGAGCAGCGGGAACTGGTTTGGCGACCGACCGACAGCGAGAGAGAAGGCGGTATACAAGCGCGACATGGGCTACCTTCGGTGATGCAAAGAAGGCTGACAGTTCGTTCTCATGGTGTGCACCCCTCATTAATATTATTTACGTGGAAGTGATTTTGAGAACCAGAGTTGTTACTGTTCACGCTCATCAAGCTTTCGTGAAGGTGGTTTGCAAGTGTTTTGTGATGCAGGAACGCAAGCAAACATACAGAAATGCACCTGACCAAGCTCACTGCCACCAGCTCATGCCGCTCGAAGGGTTGACTCATTCTTCCACAGCCGCGACGCTGATTTTGATGTTGAGAACTCGTTCTTCTGCTCTGGGTTGCTCACTGCGTGTTTCCTGTTGCCGCTGGACTTGGGTTGAGTGGTGCTCCTTGGACTTGGCAGCCCGAGCAGTGACGGAGCCACTTCCGCGTACCGCACGAAGAAGCTCGAGCTATCACCGGAGGCGAAGCTTCTTGAGCGGGTCGTCCGCGCTGTAGCAGAGCAGTACTCGCTTGACAGCGATGCCTTTGGAGACGGGACGACGCCGAATTTTTCAAATGGCGTGGTGCTCGACGGAGCGAGATCCAAGCCGTTGGATGCAAAGATGCGGAAGTCCCCAGAGGTGTATAGGCGAAGGATCGTCTTCTCCTCGACGAGCAGGGCCATCACCATCTGCGCGAGGTTCTCCAGCGTCTTTTGCACTTTCCGAGCAGCGCTGTCGTCTCGTGAGCGAGTGTCGAGCGCGATGATGCACCCGATGGGCGTTGGGTGGTGTCCGCCCAGGAGAATTGGCGCTGCGGAGAAGAAGTGGAACGCGTCACGGGATTCGACTTCAAACTGTCGCGGCTGTTGTCCAGACGCCGAGCGCTTCCTCTTCGAGACGCTGAAGGACTCCTGTCCTTTGATGGCCCGATGACAGATTGAGAGGAAAGTGTCCGAGTGGAGGACGCTCGTGCGAAGTCCTTTGTGCCCGAGCACCCAGATGTGCTCCACGTCGGCGAGCACGATTGCACCGCCTTTGCACTCGAGGTAATCCCCTAGGAGAGAGCAGACCGAATGGAGTTTCTGGTTGTGGTACTGACTCACGATCACTTTGTACTCCTGCTCCCAGGCGCGAGGTGAGCCACACGGAGTCATCGCAGACGCGAGAGAGCAGGGCGAACTCGTTATCGAGGATGGCGACGATCCGTAGTCACTTGTTGACTGCGTGAGGAACGTCCCCGACTTGCTTCGACCATCACGAGAGCGAGAGCTACACGGACTGTCAAAGGACTGTGCTAGCTGAGCGAAGTCTTCGACCAGCGAGTTCTCTCGCGTGTGGCGACGGATGCATCGAGCGCATGTGTACGCGAGGTCGACACCGAGTGACGGAACGTTGACCAAGCAAAAGCCGAGGCATCGTCTGCAGCAGATATCCCCGCACTGTGAAGACAAGCACCACAGACGAGTTCGACAACTGAGTGAGTCTGAGTGGAAGAGAATAGAGGACTACCATTTCTTGGGATTCTGTCTTACCGCGCGGCAGTGGTGTCGTCGTCTCAGGATTCCGAACTTCTTGATGCAGATCCCACAGCGCAGGGCTTTCGAGTCCTGCTTCCAGGCCGTCATCGGCACGCCAGCAACAATCCGTGGGCCATTGTTGTGGTTCCCGTAGAGCTCGACGAAAGGGAATGGCATGCCGCTGTCCATTTGCTCGGCTTGGAGAAGGCTTCTTCCGGAATGACGCCGATTTGTGCAGCAGCAGGATGCTTCAAGAGTGGCTGCTTCCAGAGAGGTTGACAGTCGAAACGAATGAAGAGCTGCACCAGCGAACCGAGATCTCGACAGAAATACGAATATGCGACGAGGAGCGATCCAGAGTTTTGCAAATTGTCACTGCGATTGCCAGCGAGAATGGATTCACCCGTTCTCGCACTCTTCCTCAAGCAGCAGTATCGCGTTAATTGCTACCGAAAGCCGACCGAGTCGTTTCGATTGCCAACTTTGATTCGTCTTTGAGAACGAAGGTACGAATCCAAGATGTGCCCACCTTCGCATTGATTTGCTGGCGGGAGGCTAATTTTATGCAGCGCTGAGGCAGAAGCAGCACAACCCCAGGACTCTCTTGTTTTTCTGGCGCACGAAGGGCTTTGATGGCGAGACGCGGCGGCACTCAGCACCTGCGACAATGGCTGCGCAGGAAGCAGCACGCTGGACGAGCTCGGTGAAAGTTTCCACGCTCGTGCTGATCAACGATGCAGAGTACGACTTGGAAGTGTCAACAAGCTGCCTGGTGCTCTCGAACTGGGGTCAACACGGAGAGGTTGGTGGTACATTCTGTTGGCTCTTGGTTTGTATGAGCCCTTGCTCATTTTGCGAGACTGATTGTTCTCATGCTGTATAGACAGCGAAGAAGGCTTTCACGCTCTCGCTGGTGCCACGAGAGAATGCGGATAGTGATGAGGATGAAGACGTCTGCATACCATTGGTGATCACCGTGCCATTCACGCAGCGATTCAAGCTCAGCGGTCCAGCGGCGCTGGCGTCTCCGTTCATGCCGCTTCTCGAGTCGAAGTGTCCTTTGGAGTACATTATCGAGTTCGTCCGACCGCAAGTCACCGAGAGCGACTATGTCTGGGACAACTTCCAAGACCAGATTGTGATCCAGACGCGTCTGAGCAAGCTTGTTGTCAAGTTGCAGGCGACTAAAGAGAGCCCTCCGTCTGATTCTGCGCACGACGCCACCTCGTTCTTCCCACGGTCACTTTCAGAAATCAAGGCGCCGTCGCTCAAGCTCTTCGAATACATTGAGAAGAACCACAGCGTTGCTTCGACGGAGCACATTGCAATGCGACGGCCGGAGAGAGTGTCTGAGAGCTTTAACGGCAGCAAAAAGAAAACGGAGAGTGCTCTGGCGCCACTGCGTCCACGCTCACCAGCTGACAAGTCAGTCTTTCTTCCAGCCATACCTTCGTCCCGACCGAGTTCGAGCGAGAGATCACAGACACCACCCTTTCGACCAATCTCTGGATCAAACGCAACAAAGTCGGATTTGTCAACTGTGGCCACTGCAGCCGAGGTGAGCAACCAAATGGAGGCGAAGGCAATCATCTTGAAGCTGAGAGCGCGCAACTCGACTCGAAGCGGAGCCAGCTCGCTCTTGATGCCATCACAGGCACATAGCGACGAGTTTTCGCCAGAAGCACCGTTCCCAGAGAGTCGACTGGACGCGAAGACGAAAACCGAGCTCGACAATTTCAATCGCCTCGTTGTGTCAGTGAAGGAAGGTGTGAAGCGAGACCAGGCGTCTGCAAAGAGCGAGCTGGACTACTACCGCCAGTTTCTCCCGCGAGCGCCATCGGACGTCCTCACGCCACGAGACATCACGCCAAGAGAGGCAATGGTCGCGCCTTCAAGTCTGAAGCCATTGATGGCACCAACTGATCACAGCTCGAACGCTGGCTTAGCTTTAGCAGCAGCAGTGTCAAGCTCAAGCTCCATTGCTCCAGCGAAGAGGGCAAAGCCGTTGCCAGTGAACAAAGCCTCCACCAAGCTCCCAACTTTGTCAGCGCTCTCTTTATCGCCGCAGACAGGAAGTCTGCCTTCGTCTTCTTCATCACTTGAGGTCGAGAACAACCAGGAGACGTCACCAGTGCGAGCATCAACTACGACTGCAGCAAAGAAGCCTAAAGATCCGCCTCGCGTCACTCATGTTGCACGACCAGCAGCACCATCGCAGCCACAGAAATCAGCAGCAGGGACAACTGGAACGAAGAGCTCAGTGAGTGCTGTGAGAACCAAGGCGGGTGAACTATCAGAGACTGGAAACTTGGGCAGTGCAGCCACTAAACACACTCCATTCGCCTCTCATCAACATACAGAGACGAGGGCAAATGTGAAGAAGCAAAACCAACCACCTGCGAAGAAAACAGCAGCTACAGCGACAAAGAAGAAGACGAACCAGCAGCTACCAGTGGCGAAGAAACGCGACCCTGAAGCAGCACTGAGTGATTTTGACGACCCGGACCCAGAGGTCGACGACGCTCCGATCTTACCAGACGATCTTGGCGGCATGAGAGCCACACTCTCCTGTGGGGATGACGATGACGAGTATTGATCCCTCCTCAAAGAATAGCAGAGGCTGATCAATGGCAGCAATGCAAACAACATATACAAAGCAAGCATGTTTTTGAACTCACTGATCGTTTGCGGTCTTTGGCTTCGCTTCTTTCTCTCTCTCTTCTAGCTCCCGCGGTACGTCGAGTACCCGAACGGGTTGATGAGCAGCGGCACGTGGTAGTGCTGGTCCGTGCGCTTGACGATGAACGCGATCTCGACGCTCGGGTAGAAGAACTCGCTCACGCCGTTCGCCTCAAAGTACTGCTGCGTGTAGAAGACCATGCGGAAGGTGCCTGGCAGGAACTGCGTGCCCTCGGGCACCAGAGGTGACGCCACGCGGCCGTCTGAGTTGGTGCGCCCGCCGCTCACAACGTGCCACTGGCCGTCCGCGTTTAGCGACTGCAGCTCGACCTGCATGTTGGCTGCGGGGCAGCCACGCGACGTGTCGAGCACGTGGGACGTGACGGGCGACTTGTAGGCCATGCCTGTGGATGGATGCGGTGGTTGGATGTGCTGCTGGAGGGTCGCGATGCGGCGCGATGCGGGCGCTTCCGGCATGAGGTTGGTGCTCGTGCTGCAACTGGAAATGGCGGATGCAATGGATTCGCATTCAAACACGCATTCACGAAAGGCCCTTTGTAATCGGTGTTGCAAAATATAGTATATGATTAGAAAATAGAAAGATTTTTACATATTGTTTTGTATTAATATTTGTTTTGAAAAGGGTATTTGTTTTATATATGATATTGATTGGAATGTTGCATGCGCAATTGCCGTTCAACTAGGACATGTGTCCTATATTAAGATGCACGATCCTATTTTCAGCACCAACAAGGCGACAATCACTGGGTACACTTCAACCTGGAAAATGCAGCAGCTCGAGCCGCAATGGGGTACGAAAGGTCGCCTACAAAACGTATCGCGCAGATGCGTCATGCCTCGTGCGATTCGCTTCCATTCATTCGATCTCGCGCGTGCTGCTTTGTGATCTGCCACGACGGACGAACGCACTTCAAGTGGTGTCAGACGAACATGCACCGATCAAAGCACTGGCTCGCGCTTCTCGCTGTCGCCACCAATGCTTTCTGCAGCAGCCAGAGCGCCACTGCGATCCACGTGGCCTCATGTCGACCGCCCGCCTCGGAGCTTCTGAATAACGGCATTGGAATCGTCACGGATGTTGCGTGCTTGAGCAGGAGCGACAGCGCGTGCCTCAATGGACCGTGCCGGTTTTGCCAGAAGTTCCGGACCAAGCTCTCCAAGGGTTACCGTCCGTGTAGCCATCCTATTCCGCTGCATAAGCCAGTGGCTGTGCTCGGCGGGGTTGGTGCAGCGCCAAACAGCTCGACTGGACCAGTCAAGACTGTGAGTTCAGCGAGTCCGAGCTCATTCTACACTGTAGTGCTAACCACCAGGGCGCCATCGCCAGCACCAACGACCACCGCTCCAAAGCCAACTCGAACTCCGACGCCAGCGCCAAGCACCAGCCCACTGCCAGCTCCGAGACCATCGCCATCTCAAACTGTTGTGTTAGCCACCGTAGCCCCGTCATCCCTAGCGCTAGCTCTACAGAGGCCAACCACCACCGCTACGACACCAGCTCAGGGATTCGATCCCGAGCTCATCGACTGCCGCGCGAGCCTCACGCCATATTCAGAGGCGAACGGCGTCGACGCGGTGCTGGACCTCTCATGCGCGGTGCTGGACCGAACGTGTCTGAAGACGCGTCGATGCACGACGCTGCCGCCACTTCGTACCTTGGACGCGACGTCCTGCATCAACGAGTTCTGTCGCCTTTGCTTGGTCAAGAAGACCGAGCTCTCGAGCAGGTACCTCGCGTGTAAAGCCATTCAGTAGTCTCAATATTCAGCAAAGTTAGTAATACGAACGGATCCCGACACACGGGAAACGAGCATACCCGCGGCATCGAGCGTGCGTTGTTGCTGCAATTCAGCAACCCCCCCCCCGCAGGTTCGTCGTCATCTTCGCACACGAACGTCGACAAGTTGTGAAGCGCCGAGTGACGGGGGATGGACATGCGACCTCGAGGCGGTGGTCAGTTGATTTGCGCAGCATTATTTTTTCACTCCGAGTGACTCGTGGAAATGTTCAGTACCGTTAAATAACAGTCGCTGCTGGATTCACTTTTCGTGGCCGCGAGTGCGGTGCCTGACCTCAAGTGAGCGGTTGCGAGACCCAGCGACGCATGCGGATGGGCAGCTGCGTGCGGGATTTGTGGTCAGGCATAGGAAGAACATGCTGCCTGACCAAAGTGCGCAAATCATGGCAGTTTGCACTAGCTCCCTTTCTATGCAGGAATTACTGCATAGAAAGGGCGGACGTACCGGTGGGAAAGTTTGGGAATGGTTTCATGCATGCAGCACAAACCTCCCGTTGTGGATATATTATTGCTGGTTGTATGAGGTTTTCTAACGTATCCGTAAAGAGAGGTCTTATCAGCGCAGTATCCTCAATGGAGCGGAATGGATACGAAAAGAAGGATCGCAAATGTGTGGGTTCCCAGATTTCCTGTTAAAAATGAACCCATGATCGTCGCCACCAACTCGTTCAAGGTGCCAGTGAAATACATACTGAGAGCTTTAAAAAAACGCACACACATGTCTGGTTTACAAATGCTCGTTGTGGAAATCCACCACCCCCGTGCATGTGCATAGCTAAAATCGTTTCCACAATCCATACAAACATCCATACAAGAATTAAATTCTGCAGCCAAATCGTGGTCGCTCGCTCACTTCCATCTGGTCGAACTGGTCGATTGCTCGGCTCCTGATACTAGGCAGTCAGTACGCCGGCCGGCTCGTCCATGTCTCGTTAACCCTCGTGTCCGAGCCTCGTGGCTCAAAGCTCACCACTTGTAAAGAGAGCCGCCCTGACGAGCAGCTCATTTCCCAACTCGCCAGCCATAGACGACTCACCTGTTCCAGTTCTCGAAGCGATCGCCATGGAGCCCATCACCTCGCCGTCGACCAACTACACGGCCGTGCTCGGCGGCACCAAGAAAGACGACACCACGGTAACCATTCCGTTGTACCGTCACAACCAGCTCGAGAACCCGTGCACGCTGAGCTGGAGCAACCTCTCGTACACAGTGAGCGTGAAGAAGAGCGAGGCGAACCCGAGCGGCGCCAAGACGATCCTCAAGAACGTCACGGGCCGATGTGCTCCGGGCGAGCTCACGGCCATCATGGGTCCT
>JAASGT010001039.1:0-12133 GCA_023334315.1 Globisporangium alternatum | reverse complement strand
GGCCGACCGCTCCGGTCTTGTGATCCAGACCTCAGCGGGCCAGCGCGTACGCCCAGTGCTCAACGAGGACGAGGTGGTGATCATGATGGGCACCGGCGCCTCGCGCTGGCTGAAGACGAGCCACGAGCTCCCAGCCGTGCTTCACGGCATGAAGATGCCCGAGAGCATGGAGGGCAACGACAACCGCATGCTGCGTACTTGGTTCGGCAAGATGACGCTGCTGCCAGCGTATCAGCGCATGCTCACGAACCAGAACATCGTGTTCCGCGAGCACGTGAACTCCACGAGCCGCTACCTGCTGCAGAAGAGCGACGACTCGGAGCTCAAGACCATCGGCTGCGCTGGCGACCGCCAGCTCACTGCCTCGGACGGCGCATGCACGTACCGCCAGTGCACGACCAAGTCAGGTGCGACGGCGCCTTCGGAGGGCTGTGCTACGATCTGCAACCGTCAGGGCCACAGCGACACGGATGCCTCGGACTGCTCGGCCAAGTGCACGTGCACGGACCAGGCGGGATCGGCCGATATCTGCTGGATGCTGTGCGTCCCCAACCTCCCGACGGACACTTGCGCCAAGAGCAGCCAGACGTGCACGGGCCAGACGATCACGTGCACGTCGCCGATCACGACGACGCCCGCGCCAAGCTCAGGTACGCCCTCTCCTGTTGCCACTAGTACCCCAAAGCCAACGTCGGACCCAGCCACGGCTGCGCCCGGGACGTCGACGCCTAGTAGTACCACAGCAACAACTACTACTACTATGAGCGCGCCTTCTAACACGGCTTCTGGGTCTTCGCCTGTGTCTGCTACTCCAGGTACCAGCACGACCGCAAAGCCTGCTAGCGCGTCAAGCACTTCCGGTACGTCCGCAGCAACACCGCCCCCTGCTGCCACTGGTACTACAGGGAGCGCGTCAGAGACTGACTCTGTGAATGGCAATGACTCCTTGTCCACAGGCTCGACTTCTTCGGGCGTCAAGAACTCCAACAGCTCCACCGCTGGCTCGTCGCCAACCTCGGACACCGTGACTGCGCCTACGCCGACGACTGCTGCACCAAAGTCGGCTGCTGTGGGATTCTCGTCCGCGGCCGTCGTCGTTACCTCGTTCGTGGCGCTCGCCCACGCGCTCTTCCAGTAGAAAGAAGGAAGACGAACGAGTGAGAGCCAGCCATTTTTGCCACCGTCACCCAGTCGCTATCTGAACAGCGACGAGCGACTGGCTGACATGATGCTGTCCTCCATATGAATACACTGAACATGGTTATTTGGACACTGTTTGTATGCTATTTGCCTGTTGCTGTTGGTTATGCTCCATTGCTGCACTACTTGGTAATTTGTAGATGCATCTCGTCACCAAGAGCGTCGTCGCGCAGCGTCACCAAGTTGTTGCTGTGGCGCGCATCATTCTCTGACCAGAAAACGGTTGGCCCCAGTGGTTGCTGCTTCGTTGTTGTGTACGACGAAAGATCGACTGGCGCCACGATCCCGAGGTGCTCGTACACTGCTGCAACGAACGCCGTGCTCAGGATCGAGTTCACGTCGACTCGGTCAAGTACTTCTTTGTCAAGTTTGCTCAGGTGAAGCAGACCATTTTCATGGGCTTTCGGGAAGCCCTCAGCAGGTGAGCGCGACTCAACGGCTTCTTGTGATGACGTTGGTTGCTCATGTCGTACCTTTGCAGCATCCACATCATTGGCTTCAGTGGCGTCTCGACAAGCTACAAGTTCAAGGCTGTGGTGGAACATCGCGAGCATCCGGTGCAGCAAGCGGCTCAGCTGAGGTGTCAGACACTTCTCTGGGGTCCTTGGCGAGGAAATGTTCACGTTGCCAACGTCTGCTTGTTTCAAGAGTGTGTTGCTGGAGCCAGTGGCGGCAGCAGAGTGGAAGTCGTGCCAGTGGATCGGAAGCAGCGACGCGATCTCGTAGACGAGGCTCCGCAGGAAGTCGCTCGCGTCTTGAGACTTCACCTGCTGTAGCCGTCGGATCGCGTACTGAGCAAGCACAAGATGACACCCGCAACAACCACGTCACACCATGGACAAGCAGAACTAGTAGCCAGGTTTTCAAAAAAGCGTACGCGGTTCCTGAGAAGCGGCGGACTGCTGGTCGCAATTCGCTCCGAGAACGGAGTCAAATTCACGCCGTCGATCGTCACTTCAAGCACGTGGAGCAGCCCATTCAGGCGCAGCAAGAGCGCACAGCTGGCGAAGAAACGAAGGGCAAAACCATTGAAGCTCAGGGTATAGCGAGCTCACCATCGAGTGCGCATTGAGCTCACCTTGTCCATGCTGCGCCAGTGTCAAGAGGAAACAGAGGCGTGTGTCCAGGGTTACTCAGAAGCCACGGTCTTAAGGTGTTCGGTCGATACAATCCAACATGACACCTTCGTACCTGGCAAACTCGTGACGCGCTGCGTGGGAAAGTGGCCGTGCTGCATACGCGAGATGTCGCGCGCGACCAGCGGGTCCATCGTCACGCGCATGTGCGTGTTGGTGACCTGCTCCCGCACGAGCAGCAAGTCACCATCTTCGCAGAGCGTCAGCACGTCCTTCTCAAGGATCTTCACGTGTGGCTTTGCTCCGGGAACACCGCCACCACGGGACGGAATACCCGGGAACTCGTTGATCGTGCGCGTCCACTGCTGACCCATCGGGTGAGAATGGTGGTTACCAGCTTTGTTTCTCAGTCAATGTGGAGAGGTTCAAGCGGTTTCGAGACTCCTGACCAAGTTGTATGTACTCTATGCATAGCTTCGCTCTGGTTCATCTCATTGTTTCACCAGATCACACTGTTGAGCGTTGGGATCACGAGCTCCGTCGTATTGATCCGTCGCAGTTTCTTCAGACTCCTACCAAAGTTCCTCAACATCTCAAGATCCGACTCGTCAAAGTCGCTCCTTCCCGCCACAGACAGCGATCTCAGGTTCTCGAGGCGCGTCAGTGGTGAGAAATCCGCGATGCTCGGCGACAGGAGGTGCGTCGAATAGAACGCTGAGAGGTCGAGCGCCTCGAGGTTCGTCAACTCACTCAGTGGATTCAGATCTTCCGTGTTCACGTGGATGAGGCTCAGGCTCCGGAGCTGAGTCATTGACTGCAGTGGCGAGAGCTCCAGAGGTCTTCCAGACGAGGACGTGGACTCGGATCGACCCGTGGCGATGGGGAACGTTAGTGTGAGCTTTGTGAGAAATGGTAGATCCATGAGCACGGGCGCGTAGTCAACGTCCACCTGCGAGCAATCGCGCACAGTGAGGCTCGAGAGCGAACTCAGGTGGTGGCAGAGCGGCTCAAAGTCGTCCATGGCCGGTACGACCAATGTCTTGAGGCTCGGTATTGTGGGTAAGCTGTCGCTCTGCAGGCGGCCTCGTAGTGTCACCAGCTCTAGGCAAATTAGCTTTGTCAGCGACTGCAGTGGCGATAAGCTCAGCTTTCCGCCGTGAACCGTGTCGATCGACAGCTTGAGCTCGCGGAGCTCGGGCACCGCTGCGAGCATTTTGACGCTCGTGACCTCGTGGGCGTTGATCGCCAGGCTCCTGAGATTCGGACACAGTGCCAGGAAGTTCAAGTTGCGCAGCCGCAGTCGCTGAAATGTGACGGACTCCAGGCGCGGGAGGCTGAGGACCGACATCGTGGATTCATGGTCGTCACTCGCTTCATTGGCTGACGAAGACCACAGCTTGGGCAGCTGGAGCCACTGGGACTCCTGTCCGACAAAGCTCACCTTGAGCTTTCGCAGCGCACTGAGCTTCTGGATGAACGAGAGGTCTTTCACCGCAGACATATACGTGAGCGTGAGCTCTTGAAGGTGCTTGAGCTGACCGAGGGCCGAGAGGTCTGTTAGCACTGCGCACTCGTTGATCCAGAGCGACTTGAGCTGCTGCAGCTTGGCGATCTCCTGAGCATGCGGCACCATGTAGTTCTGTACGTAAAGCGACTCCATGTTGCTCAGCTCACCAAGTGGTGTGAGCAAGGACCACTGATTCGAGAGTTCCGCTGCGTCGAGCGAGAGTCTTTTGAGCCTACGGAGCTTGGGGAGCCACTCGATCGTACTCACCTTAATGAGACTCAAGTCGAGCTCTTGCAGATTCGACATCGCTGTTGTAAGCTGAAGCCACTGGCGGTTCACAAGCGCTCGCTCGACTGGCGTCGGCTGGTGGTTGCGCCGCATGCGAGAGAGCAGCGAGCGGACTGCTGGCATTGCAACTGGGTTGTCCTGGGCTTGTCTGGTGGTGTTGCTAGTGCTATTGCTGCTGGTGGTGGTTGTGGTAGTGATGGCGCTGGTGGTGACGGACTGCTTGATCTGCAGCATCGTGATCTTACTGGCGACTGGTACGGAGAGGAACTGCACGAGTGTGTCCACCCAGTGGCCGTCCACCTCGCTGCCCTTGACCAGGAGCTTCGTCACGCCTGGCCGCGTCACTAGCGTCTGTAGTGTCTCGAGCTGGTGAGCGGCGGTGTCTTCACCATCAACACCGGCTTCTGCTGTTGTAGCTGCTGTTGATAGAGCTGCTGCTGCTCAAGACGAGAGCAGCGTCTCGGGCAGGTGGACGATGCAGCGCTGTAGAAACGTGTGGCGGACGGCCGAGTTGCAGTCGCCGCACGCGCGTGTAACGAGCGTCAGCGCACCGTGGCTGCGCTCGTCTAGGAACGACAGCAGGTGCGCGAGCGTGAACGCGTCCAGGTCCGGCAGCTGCATGATGAGCTTCGCGTGCATTCGTGGACTCAAGCTATGGCTCTGGACCACAACCATCAGATGAGATCTCACGCGAAGAGGCGCGATCCTCCATAGAGCAGTCCGTCAGTCAGACTGAAAGCGACTAGCTCACCAAAGTCTCCATCCTAATGCCCAGTAGAGACGCCACTCCAGCGCAAGATGCCGCTGCGATGTGCATCCAGGCGCGTGTCCGCGGTGTGCAGAGCCGCACGCAGCAGCGCAAGGCCGCTAATGGCGTCACAAAGCTCCAGGCTCTGCAGCGCGGCCGCTTCTCGCGCAGAGAGTACGCGCGACTACTCGAGTTTTCACGCGAGCAGGTGCTTTCACTTCCTGAAACTTGATTACTTTGCATGTCAGAGTCTCACGTTTATCCCTGTTTGCATATATGTGCATGTAGGACGCGTTTCTGCTCGCGACCAAGCGCCGGCAGCTCCGCATCTGGCGCAATGAGCAGGAGCTCCACTTTTTGCAGCACACGACAGCCGCGCAGCTCGAGCAGATCCGCGACTTCCAGCGCAGGCGGGGCGCGAAGCTCATCCAGCGGACGTGGCGAGCCTCACGACCAGCGATAACTTCTGCAGTAAATGAGAATCTTCAGAACCTGAAATGTGAGCATCCGAGAGACCGGATCTTCGCATTCGACCCGTTCCAACTAGGCTTGCGAGAAGCCTCGACGAGGAGCTCAAGTGGTTTCCTGGAGTGTGAAGAACAAGGAGAAACTAGTTCACGACTCGAACCGCAAAGCCTTGAGAAGGGCTTGCTCGGACCACTGCCCTCAGCATCGCGTGGACAGCAGTCAGCAGCGCTCGACCGCGACAAGTTTCAACAGCGGCGCAGAGATTTTCAGGACAGGTACTGTGGGGCTGAACTGAAATCTGTTGTTCACAATGTTGAAATGTCATGAAATTCTGACGAGCATTTGTGAATGTGTCTTGCTCTGATGGACATAAATGACTGGCTGGAGGGCAGGATCAAGCAGCGCGTTCAGATGCAGACCCAGAAGGACAAGCTCACGGCTCTCAACGCTTCACCTTTCAGCCAACAAGGGCAAGCCTTCAGCAACAATCAGCTTCAGGACCTCTTGTCGCCAACGAGAAAGCAGGCGAATCGCCGGCGTGAGCTCTACGACCAGCTTGTCCACCTCCGAAGGACAACTGCAAAACGCGTCCACAAATTCGAAACGCAGTACCGGTCCACACGGGCGTCTCGAGAGCTTCTGAGCGCGAAATTCGCGGCCAGTTGCGAGAATCGACTCAGGCTTCTGCAACAGCAGCAAGGAGACGTCTCAACTAGTCTACCAAGCTTCGACAAGGCGAGTCGGTCTTCTGATCCGAACCAATTTCAAGAACAAACGGCTCGCTTCCAGGCCGAGACGCAGCACTGGGACGCTCATCGCCAAGCACAGGCCTGGCAGAGCCACTCGCAGATTATCCAGGCGATCCAGAACAAACAAAAGTGGTGGGAGACGAGCGTCGCTGGCTCTGAGAAGGACATCCGTCGGGTGTACGCAAGCAGTCCCTGGGAGACCGAGCGCAAAGTGTGGACGTGGCCACCACGCCACGATGCCACAAAGCGCACGGCTGAGACTTCCAACAGCAACAGCAGCGAGTCACCTGAACAGCAGGGACCGAGCCACTCGAGCGACATTGACGCGTTTATTTTCAGTCTGAACCGGTCGAAGAACCAATGTCCAACACCAATGGACGACCAGGAGGCCTCGGAATGGTGGCGCGCGCACTGCATGCAGCCTCACTTGGTCATCTCTGAGCGTGAGAACGACCAGCATGAGGCCAACAACAATGACGAGGACGAGTTCCACCATCGCCTCTGGTCCTCCGAGGCGCTCGCGAATCCGACTTTCCACCGTCTCTACCTGGAATCCCAGCGTCGAAACCGAACAAAGGAGCACAAGTTGGCTGTGAACACACTGACAGATCGCTTCCAGAAGCACGTGAACCAGCGCGTGGGCGAGGTCGAGATGCAGATCGAAGTCAACACGAAGTTGCAGCAGGACATCGTCCTTCGACGGCAGCAGATCAAGAAACGCCGCACGCGCGAGGAGAACGCGGTCGTGAGCATCCAGCGCGTGTTCCGAGGTCTCCAAGGCCGCAAAGAAGCCCAGCAAGTCCGTGCCGAGTTCTTTGTGATGGTTAAAGGCCGTGCGATCCGCAAGGGCAAGTGTGAGGAGTGCGGCGAGCAGCAGGCCGTGCTCGAATGCAACGAGTGCGAAGAGAGCCTGCACTTCTGTCCCGTGTGCTGGGTGCAGGTGCACGCGACGCGGCGAAGGAAACTGCACGTCGCGATTCCCATGAGCGTGGCGGTGAGTGTCTCACGGCGTGTTGTGGCAGCCGAGGTGCCAATGGAGGGGTATCGAGCGCGAGCTCCTCCGACGATTTCGACAACAGTGGCAACAGTGTCGAAGAAGCCGCAGACACAATCAGAGGCAGTGAGGGAAGCTTTCAAAACTGCTGGTGGAGCTAAGCCAGCAGCGACCGAGAAACCTCGGATAGGAGTTGCTGGGAAGCCTCAGACTTTGAAAGCAAAATCTGCTGCGTTGACGTCAAGTGCGAAGAAAGAGGCGAACTCCGTGACACCTTCTGTCGAGAGGCGGAAACCAAATGCATCGAGCGAGAAGGCTTGTACGTCATTGTCGGTGGCAGTGGAGACCGCTGGTGACGATTCGTTGTTTGATAGTCAAAACCAAAGTGGTGGTGATAGCTCTTGTCCGCCTGTCCTTGAGAATACTGCGACTACGGAGAGCGAGCCACAACCTTCCGAGGTTGTGCTCCCTGACTTGGGCGAAACATCAAAGTTGTCAAAGCCCGTAGCAGCAGCAGCAACAGCAGCAACTTCGAAGCGGACAACACCCACGAACGCTGCATCCAAGGTAGTAGCTCCTCGCTTGAGTCTCAAGCAGCGACGCGAGGGCTCGGCTTCTGCCAAGAGCGAGGTCGCAGCACATGAGGGTGGCGATACAACTAGCAGCGCAACACCAGGAATCCGTGACGTTGCAGTCAATCACGTCTCGGTCGAGGCTTCAAACGCCAGTGCAGCACTGGACGCGAGCCACCCTCCTGTCTAAGTCAAAGTGAAACCATCTCTGGACTCTTCAGAGCCTCCAGCGCCAGGAGCAACTGCCGCTGACAATACGCGCCAAGAAGACATCGCCACCATCACCAGTAAAGCGAAGGCTCCTGCATGTGTAAGTCTCAAACACCAGATCCCAGCTGAAGGCCAGAATAATGATACTGAGGAAATCGAGACGAAGCCGCGAGCTGATCGACCGTCTGACGCGGATACAAGTCGTGAGAGCGTCAAAGCGAAGAACGAAGAGGTCCGGAATGCCGCTCAGCTAGTGAAAGCGAAACCCGCTGGTCGTACGAGTCTCAAGCAGCGCATGGAAAGCGCTTCTTCCACTTTGGTTCAGAGGGAGGCAGCGCCGATGATTCAGCGTAGTGAGACAACTCTGGGTCCACACATAGCAGCAGAGCCACTCTCTGTCGACACTTCTGGTGGCGTCATCGCACATTCGTCTTCGGTCGCCACTTCGTTCGAGTCAGCACCAATGGGAAAAGCGAACGGACCAGTAGCGCTAGACTCAGTGGAGACGGAGAGAGCTCACGAGCCGGAAGCCACGATCCCAGCAGCGCCGTACATTGCGATTGCCCACGCAGAGCAGGACGATTCTGTGGTCAGCACATGCTCGAATCTGCTCTCAGCTCCAGACGCTGCTGCTGCTACTGATAATGAACCGAAACCTTTACGTATTGAGGTGCAGCATGACGACGAGCTGGAGACGAAAGCACTAGTTCCTTCGCAACCAGCAAAAGCGAATGGCGTTCTCGAGTCTTCATCACCACCAGCAGCAGAAGCTCCTACAGGCAGCGTAAAGACCGAGGGCCTACTCGTCAGCAAGGATTGAGCGCACTTTGTGCACTGTTTGTACTCCAGTGCCATATTCGACACTAACAACGTCATGGTTGTGTGGTCAACCTACCTTGAACAATGTTATCAGATCAATACACATGCACACTGCGAGTAATGCAGGACACTGGCGGTCGGTCATGGTGAGTGGGTGGGTAGTGGTGTATCATTCATATTATAATAGGCGAGAGCTCACACGCGGGAGGGCGGCCAGCAGAAAGGGGGGACGCAGGTTCCGAGAACGTCAGCCACCCGCTCTCTTCCGCTTGTTTGCGAGTCCCTCGTAATAATTAGTGCCTCGTTGGGCGTTCGACATCAGAGCTGATACTAGACACACACACACGGCCACCAACTCCAGCGCCCTTCCTTCAGGCAGGCAGTCGCCTCGAGACGGCAGGCGGTCTTCTGAACGTGATGCCTGGGATTGCTCAGCTCAGCTCAGCTCAGGCGCAGTCAATGTCGTCGATGTCGTCAATGTCGTACGGCTCGTCAAAGTCCAGGATCGGCACTTCTTCGGACCGCCCAAGACCGTCGTGCAGAATGCCGATGTGAAGGTTGCCACCGCCACTGCCGCCGTGGCGCTGGAGGTGCGTGTCATCGTCGTCGCTGTCCTCCTCCTCGTCCTCGTCGATGAGGACGTTGGTGCTCTTGCGTGCGAGTAGCCGCGTGATCGTCGAGTTCCATGGGATGCGCGGACCCTCGGTCTCGGGCTCATCGTACTCGTCATCCTCGTCGTCGCTGTCCGTGTCCTCGGTCTGGCCCGAGTTGCGGTCGTCACCGCCGCCGCCGTTCGGATTCCGTCGGCGGCCTCCGTTTGCCGAGCCGCCGGCCCCAGAAGTCGAGTACTCGCTGTGCAAAGCTGCAATCTCGGCCTCCGACATGACCATCGTCGTGCGGCTCGGCGTGGACGTCGCGATCGAGTTGCGGTTGTACAAATGAAGGCTGCCCACGAACGAGCCGTTGCTGCGCGACAACGACATTAAGGACGACGACGACGCGCCGATCTCGCTCAGCATCGTCCCGCGGTCGCGGATGTGCTGCATGCTGCTGTACAGCGACGACGCTTCGACCACGTCGCCGCTGTCCTCGTCGCCGTCATCATCGCCACTATAGCTCTGCGGATGTCTGCTGCTGGTTGTGGCCATAGTCTTCTTGGTCGAGGGTGTAGCCATCTTGTCCGACTTGATCCCGGATACGAAACTGGACGACGACGACGACGACGATGTCTCACTCGCGTGTTCCAGGTCGGCCAGCAGCAAGTCGGTTGCGGTCGTCAATGTCTTACTGTTGTCGTCTACTGTACTCTGCGGCTGGAGCACTGGAGTCGCATACCTGGCCGCAATCACGGACGCCTCTCGCTCCGACTGGGAGCGGCTGCTCGTCCTTTTCTGGCTTCTGATGTGGTTGTTACTGCTGCTTGTGCTGCTGCTGTTGCTGTGGTTGCTCGAACTGCTGAACTTGCGCGGCGGCTGCGTCTCTTGTGTTAAGATTGGACCTGTGGGTGCGGACTGGAGCGCCTGTTTCGCCACGGGACTGATGGATCCGCTCAGCCGCGTGCGCGACAAGCTGCTGCTGTTGCTGCTGCGGTTGCTGCGCTTGCTGCTGGTACGCCGTGCGGACGTGCGGATCTGGGCATCGGCCGCCGGGTCGCTCGCTTGGCTCCTACTGCGGGCGCTGTTCTCTTTCTTGACCGCAGGTGGGGCGTCCGCACGCACGAGCCGCATCTGGACGCGGATGCGGCCGGCATCCTTCTTACCGTCCAAGAGCGCGACCCAGCGGTCCACGGTTTCGTCCTCGGGCATGTCCCGCAGCGGGACGCAGCAGGCGCCGACTGCAGGGGACGACATGAGCCGCGCGCTCTTGACACGGATGCTCACGAGGTCGCCCATGGGGTCCACGCTCGGGATCTCGAACTTCTCGTTCCACACGGGGCTTGCGCGCGAGTACTTTTGCACCTGCGTCTTGAACTCGCGGACGCGCGTCCCGGCCGTGTTGATCCCGCCACTGTTGCTGTTGTTCTGGACGTTGTGCTCGGACCTGGACAGGTTCTCCTGCAGACTTGCGTCTCCGTCCGGAGACCCTGCGGACGACGTTGAGGACGAGTAGGACGAGCTCGGTGTGGATGCGGACGAGGACGCAGACAGCGAGCTGGACATGAGGAACTTCTTGAACGACTGGCGGCCCTTGCGCGACGCGGCCATGTCGACGTTGCCCACGTACACTTTACAGTACGTGCCATGGGACGACACGTTGCGCAGGTTCTCGGCCGCGTACACGCGCAGCAGCAGTCGGTACTTGACGCCGGGAGTCGTGGCCGCGGACGGCAGCCGTCGGGACTTGCGCACGTCCATTGAACACGTGCGGTCGGTCACTGAGCTGGGAACTGCGGACGGACGGACGAGTGGGAAATTGGCCTGTGTGGTGGACAAAAGAGTAAGGCACGTGGGTGCTGCTAGCCGGTACACTCACTTGATCGCTTGCGGCCGGGGGCGGAAGGTTTTTGCGGACGGGGCCCTGTTCGTTGCAGTCGGGTCGCCACGTACGGCCGCTTGCTTGCTTGCGCGCGCCGTTGTTTGTTGTTTGTTGTTTGCTATTGCTGCTCTCTCTCACCTGAGTCACACACAAGTGCAGCAAGAGCTCCGCAAGAACCGAACACACTCGCTCTCTACCCTACACTTGGAATCTGTATGCAGAGGTGTGGACAAGAGGCCAGTTGGTTTTGTTGGACGGACTCGGCTGTGGCTCTTCTGCCCGCACTTTGATTTGCGTCGCCAGTGTAGACAGTGTGCGCAGCGAATTAGGAGTATCATATAACAATCTAATTTTGGAATACATTCATTTATGCAGGTTCATTAAAGACTTTAACATTGAAATGCATGATACTATAAATATTTCTCTAAGTGTGCTTTGATCATATTTAAAAGGATATTCATTTGTTTGTGACAACGATTTGAGATTGTTACTGCATGGAAAACGTGTGGGGAGGGAGAGGGAAGGAAAAGAACTTTCCCGCTTCTCTTCTCAATCAAGTTTGATATTTACAACTTTGACCGCAATATAGAGAATAGGCTATTGCTACAATTATTTATACACATACATGGACTCTGCCATCTATTGCTTGTTTTGAAGACATGCGTCGCAATCTCGCGCATGTACTCGTAGCTGCTGAAGCAATCTTCGTCAAACGCGCTTTTCAATTTGCTTCATAAATTCTCATCATTTCAGTATACAGAGAAACATATAAACGTGGACATCCAGATTGTAGGATTAGTCGCATTCACAACTGAGCGAGTCGAAGAAAGGTGGGAATATGGTTTTTTTGAAAAGTGAGAAACAGCTGGCGAAATGAAAGTGCCCACTGAGAGCACAGAGAATGAAAACCATCACTCCGCTTTGCTCCCGACTATAGACAGCAAAAAGAATCTGCACTACGTTTGCTGATTGCTCGAGCCTCCTCCTCGCGTAAATGCTATCGGTGGTGGATGTCCTTGCGCTCTCC
>JAASGT010001038.1:0-12149 GCA_023334315.1 Globisporangium alternatum | reverse complement strand
AGTCGCACTTTCATCATGCTGTTCGGGGTCTTCTCTGAGTCACTTGGAACTGGATCTGGACGCGATGGCTGGCTGGCGTTCTTCGTTGCTGGTCTCTCGATTGTCTTGTTCAGTGTGAACCACGACTTGCCCTTGAGTCGCTTCGAGATTGCTGGGAAAGACTTGTCCTGGTCCGACAGCAGCCATATCTCTTTTGCGCGAGTCGCTACAGACGATCTCGTCGACTGGAACCACTCGCGGGAGCTTGGCAGAACGCAAGCGCAGACTCGCGAGATGAGGAGAGATATCGTCTAGAGAGCGTTTGCGCTTGGTCGACTTCATCGTTAGACAGCGAGATCGTTTGTGGGGATCTTGTGGTGTTTGCCGCCGCAGACACAAACCAGGCAGCTTCCTCCTCTTCCCAGACACGCCGCGCCGTCACATGCTCGCACCACATAACAACAGACGCTTCCCAAGACCTGTCACCGTCGTCGATGGCCAAATATTCGCGGCTCAACGACACCAAGAGCTCCGTACAAAACGTATTCGACCAAGGCAGACAACCTCATGCCACCGGAACTCTCTATCATGGAGGAAGGAAGCCAGCCGAAGGCAACAGAAAAGTGATACTCTGGCATTCGGTAAAGCCACCCCAATGTAGCGTAATCACAGCAGCAGCGACAAAACAACCAAATCCAACACCAGCCCAGCACCGCAATCTCAATTCCGCCATGTCGGACGCCAGCAACAGCAGCTCCAACAGCAGCTCCAACAGCAGCGTCGTCGGCGCACCGTCGGCCACCACCGCTGCCAAGAGCTTGTCGTCGCTAAGCATGGCGAACGCCACGGTTGCGCCCAAGGAGGAGCCGTACAACTCGGAAGACACGTGCATGTGGTACGCCAACAGCCAGTGCTACATGCCGCGCAACTGCTACGACTGCATCAACGTGGCGCTGCCCAAGGCCAAGTGCGCCGTCGACCCGCACGGTCTGTGCGTGCCCATGTCCACGTACGACATGTACATATCGATGCAGAGCAACGCGAGCGGCGCCGACCTGGGATTCAGCGGCTACTTCCCGTCGGCCAACTTCACGTACTGCAGCGCCTCCGACGCCACGTGCAACACGTGCAAGACCGCGTGGCGCGAACAATACTGGTCAACTGGTCAGGCGCCCGCACCGGCCATGTGCCGCGGTGACGGTGGCTGCATCTGCATCTCGAACTGCGAGATGCCGAACCGCGTCGAGTCGATCATCGTGAGCATCTGCCCGGTCTTCGGTTTCGACAGCAGCAGGATCACGACGGTGATCTACGTCGGCGCAGCTATGATCGGCATGATCATCGCTGCGGCCGTCGGCTTCGCGACCTACGCCAAGAGGCACGCGCGAGCAGGTGCGTTGCTGGCCATCCATTTGGTCGTCGAGCATGAGCTTTGATACTAATCGTCTGTATGAATGACTTGCATCAACAGAGCGCGAGAGGGCGGAGCAAGCGCGAGCGGAGCGCCGCCAGCGGCGCCGAGAGGCGCACCTCAGCCAGATGCGCACTGGCCCACCACTGGCACTGAACGGCTGGAACTCGCTGCGTGACAAGCTCCTAGAGAGCGAGCGCGAGTTCCTTGAGGGCGGGAAGCCGTCGCTCGCCGAGCCTGGCGCGGCGAAGGCCAAGAACGAATGTGCTGTGGGCGAGAACGACGATTTTTCGTCTCTGTCATCGTCTTCAGAGGACGAGAGTGATTTTGAGAACGGGTCGAGGAGTCGTCGCCGTGATTAGCATCTCCCGGGGCAACAGTGCCTTGTTAGCTGACTTGCACGGGCCACCACCATTTTTATGCTCGAGTTTAGTACCAAACTGTGATTGTCAGCACATGAGCATTTGCGCAACGCAGTTTGCGACGAAGGCGCTGACGCCTTCGTCGTCCCTTGCGCATGCTGATCATGGCAAAGCCGTTCATGGAGCTCTTTGGTCGGATGAACCCACGACCAAATCATCTGGTTACAGTGCACCATCTGCGACAAGCGTGTTTTGCGTACCGTAAATTGGTATTGATTGATTACCTTCTAGTTCGATCGTACAGGAGATCCCCTGTAACAATGCAATAGTAACCTTTTTACATGCATTAATGAGCATTACTCACTATAAGAGGTTTTGTGTCTATGTTGAAGTGTAGGGAGCTCCAAAACCCCAAACTGGATTTTCTGGACATCACCTTCCCGACTAATTCCGAACTGATCTTCCATTGATGATGGCTTCACTCACGAAAGAACGCGAATGAAGTCGTTCTTTGCCTCGCGTTCTCTGCGACAACGAGCATTATGGTTCCACCATCGCGACGACCTCGGTCCATTCACTCAAACGTAATCCCTGCGTGTGTCCAACGCACACCGCCTTATCTTTATCCGTTTGGATCCGCACCAGCCTTCGGATCTGCTCTTCAATTGATATCACGCGGTGTGGTATTTACCCACTGACGGATCGCTGCAGAGCTCAGAACCCTATTGTCTTCACCATGACGATAGCACTGAGCTCCGCTCCAGGCTCCTTGAGCTACAATATCACGGGCTCCTCGTCGTCGTCTTCTTCTTCGCAGAGCAACAGCACCGCTGGCGATGATGACATCTTAGCGCCTGCCACCGTCGCCTCGAGCACGGTCGCGCCCAAGAGGGCGAGCTCCAACAGCGACGACACGTGCGCCTGGTACTCGGGCGCGCGCTGTTACATGCCGCGCGACTGCTACGACTGCATCAACACGGCGATCAAGCACGACACGGTACAGCGAAGGCCCATTTGCCAGACATATTAGCTTCCATGAGGCATTGCTAATGAAATGCGTGCCCTTTGCAGTGCGCAGTGGACCCGAACGGCAACTGCGTGAGCATGACCTCGTACAATGAGACCGCGCGGCGCCAGGGCAACCTGAACGACCCGGACTTCCTCGGGTACTTCCCATCGGCCAACTTCACGTACTGCACGAGCTCGGACGACACATGCGCGCAGTGTAAGCAGCAGTGGCGCCAGCAGTACTACAGCTCGAGCGGCGTCGTGCCGAAGGGCGAGACGTGCTACGGAACCAGCGGCTGCATCTGCATCGCAACCTGCGAGATGCCCAACCGCGTCTCCACAATTCTCAACAATCAGTGCTCGACCGGTAGTAGCTCAACGGGTTCGCGCAGCAAGATCGTGACCCAGCTCTACCTGGGCGTCGCGGTCTGCGGCGTGCTCATGCTCGGGCTGGTGCTGTTCAATGCCTGGCTGCGCAAGCGTAACGAAGAAGCCCACGCCCAGGCTCGTCGCGAGCGCCGCGAATGCCGACGCAACCGCCCACCACGCACAGGTCCTGCGCTTGCGCTTACGGGATGGATCTCACTGCGCGACAAGCTGCTGGAGACCGAGCGCGAGTTCATCGAGGGCGGCGGGAAGCCGTCGCTCCTCGCCCCTGGCGTCCAGGGAGCGACGACGACGGGAACTGCTCGTGCTGCTGCTGCTGAGGCTGGTGATAACTACGCGGAGGTCCATGACAACGAGGAGGACAACAGCGACTACTCATCCAACGAGGAAGGCCAAGAGCGCGAGCGTAACAGAGTCTGACCAGCAATGGTTGGCATGTATTGCGTGCGTGCAGCAGTCTTCAGTGGCGTCTCCAAATTATGTTTTCCATCACCTTGAATCTGTTTTTTGTGCATGTCTTTTTTGTTATCCATCACAGCAATCATCAATCTTGCAAATACTGCATTCTGATTGGTCCTCATCGGCTTGAAAAGGATGAGATTCCTCATTTTTTGAGGTACTGTACCCAGACGAGGAGGTCCAATGCCCGCCAGCCAGCAGATCGTCGAATGCCACTTGTCGTTGCTGACATGCATGGAAGAAGGCGGCGCCGTGCGTCCGTCCACAACACACGCACATTCGCATAGACACCAAACACAAACACCAGCAGCAGCTGAGCGTGGGCATGTCGAGCTCTTCGTCAGCGAACGCCACGGCGCTGAAGCCCATTGAGGTGGCACCCAAGCGCGCGCCGGCCACCAAGCAAGATTCGTGCATGTGGAACGACAACGGCAAGTGCACCTCGCCCGTGACTTGCGAGGCCTGCATCAACACTGCGCTTTCGGACCAGACGGTGAGTTCTTGTACAACGACAGCTTACTGATCGGCACTGGTGATGCTGACCTCGCTTGTTTTGTGTGTGTCCTGTTAGTGCGGACTGGGGCTAGGAGGCACGTGCATAGCCATGCAGCCGTACCCGACCAACTACTCGCTCGACTCGAGTATCGTGTACTTCCCGTCGACCAACTTCACGTACTGTAGCGCGGCGGACGCGACCTGCAGCGCCTGCAAGAGCTCCTGGACGCAAATCTACAAGGACACGGGCGTGTACCCCACGGACAAGCTCTGTCAGGGCGAGAACGGCTGTATTTGCGTCTCAAAGTGCGAGTCCCCGAAATTTACATCCAAGGTCATCACGAGCCAATGCTCGCTCTTTGGCGACACGGCCGGCCCCGCCAAGAAGGTCTACTCGGCCGTGAGTGCGATCGGCGTGGTCGTGATCGGTGCCGCGATCTTCCGCGCCTGGCGACGCGAGAAGCGCGAGCACGCGCAAGCTGAAGAGCGACGTGAGCGTCAGCAGCAGCGCCGCCTCGAGCGAGCAGCCCAGCGTGGACTCAAGGGGCCGCCGCAGCTCAGCCTCAGCGGTTGGAAAGGGCTGCAGGAGAAGCTGCTCGCGTCCGAGCACGGCATCCTGGACGGCGGCAAGAAGTCGCTGGACGAGATCGGTCTTGCAGCCATAGCAAATGGGCGGGGCAGCGAAGTGCGTGGTGACATTGACAGCTTTGTATCTGACGTAGACGGTGATGGCGAGTACGGTGAGCTGGAAGAAGGACTCGAGCGGGACGACGACAAAGTAGCAGAGCGGAATCGACCCGACAACAACGCATGAACGACGAAGGTTAGTGATGTATCAATATGCTTTGAGAGCAACAGCCACCCATATAAGCTCTCAACGGCGCGAAGACTTGGCACACAAGCCCCAAAGCGAGTCAGCCTGTGCAAGGTCAACCACAGGATTTGTTCTCAGATTATCCGATTCCCAGCTTTTCTCAGATTTCGACTGCGTGATACGCATCAAGCGGATACAGCCGGGCAGCCGTCGAAGTGCTTTGCAGAACTCGCTCGTGTTCTTTCGCCACACGAAGCAAAGTTCGCTCGCCGCTAGGTCTTCATGAGCCAACATCGCCCTCGAGACCGTCGTGCTGTCCACCTGGCTGTCGAATTTACTCACCAGAACACAAGCGTCGACTCACCCCAGTCTTCAACAACTCAACTCCAAGCACCATGTACGGTTGCCACAGCAGCGCCATGGCGCGCCTCATCAGCACCAAGGCGAAGAACCAGAACGCGTCGGACGTCACGGTGGCCAAAACGAGCGCGACCTCCGTCGACAAGCACGCGATCGCAGGCGTGTCCAAGGAGAACGACCTGAGCGAGCCAGCCACGAAGCAGAAGTCCTCGTCCGTCATACAGTCGCTCTTCCGCGGCCCGTGCCACCACTAGGCCACTGATGTTGTGATTCTTGTCATTATTGCCTACTAGCTCCAGCCAGCAACGTCCGTCATGATCGAATAATAAACTGAATAATGAAGCCCGTGACCAAACGTTGCGTTTGCGTCTGCGTGACTATGGCTACATTCGCTCCAGCTTACCACCGAGTTTCACTGTTTGTCAGGAAAGCATGATGGTCCTGACAGGCCTTGCCCTTGCCATTTCCATCCAAGACCTCAGCTTCGCTGGTTGATACAAACTTTGCTTGTGGTTGATTCTTCTTTTCGTCGCTGAGTTCAAGATGACCACAAGAGTTGCACTATCGTGTGAAGAAAGAACAGCCATCGTCCATCCTTTCTTCTCCCCCACCTTGTCCGCTCACTTTCCTTCTCGCCTCGCAACAAGTCGGTCAGTCGCCAATTTCACTTGCCAAGTGTCATCATGAACGCTTCCGTCGCTACGTCCCGGCCAGCGGCAGGAGTCGCCCCGCGCAAAGTGGAGATCGTCCAGGGCGCCACCGCCAGCCGCAACAACCGCGCAGTGGAGACTAAGATGGCGGGCGGAGGTGCGAGCCGTCGCAGCAGCAGTGGCTCGGGTTCCGTGGCCGGCCCGAGCCTCGTGAGCAAGGAGGAGAAGAAGAAGATCGTGATCAAGCAAGAGGTCATGCACCAGCTCTTCTACCGATAGACAGCCAGTCAGCCGCCAGTCAGTAATGCGTCTTCCTGTCTTCCGAGACGTCGTCGAGTGAGTAATGCGCAAAGCGTTGTTGCATGTACTCTAAGCGCCAAGAGCTAAGCTATTCTCCTTCGTCTATGAGGTAGTCTGCCTCACAAAAGCCCCACACACCTACCTCTGTTGAAGTTGGTTTCGTAATGTAGAAGCCGCGAAGTGCTTGAAAATTTCAGCGTCATCGCCACAACATCCGTACGAAATGGCGCCAGCTCTTCTTTCTGCTTCGCCATTGTTCACCCATCTCAAGCCCCTTGTCAGGCCTTTTGACAACGGCGGCCACCATAGCAGTTGTGATTTAATGCCGTCAGTTCCCAATTGACCAGCTCAAGCGCGCCACTCGCAGGCATCCCTTCATAGCCAAACAGGTCAAGTAATGGACGTTGTCGCAGAGAGCAAGGTGGAGGTCGTGGCCCCCAACACGCAGTTCGCGAATGCCACCACCACCACCAGCAACACCGCTACCACGCGCGACCAGGCCGTGGCCAAGGATCAGACGTCGGCGGTGGCGGACGAGAAGAAGAAGCCCTGGTACAAACGCATCAAGCTCCAGCCGGTCATCTACCGCGGCAAGTGCGGTATTTGAGCGGTGTGGTACAGTGTTGAAGCCAAGTCAGTCAGTAGTCGTGTTCCTTTGACTCAAATACATCACCACGCGGTCTGTCATCTCCAGACCTTCTGGTGCAATTCAATGGACTGAGCTCTGCGTTGATACTATCGGAGGATGTGGCACCCGTTGGACAGCCGGTGATGACAACAATTACAGCCTTTCGAACCCAGATTTGCAGTTGAAGTTCTGAAGGCCCAATATTTCACATCCCTTCCTCCCTTCGCTCATCTGACGATTAGCGCTTGTTTCATTTCGCGATTGGCATGGCCGGAAGCGCGTCTCTCATGGCGTCCAGCGCTATCACCACCAGTAGCTCCAGTGGCTCCAACACTGATGTTGAGGTAGTCGGCGCGGTTCCGTCATACTCGCCAGCGCCGTCACGGGCGAGTGGCTCCATGTCGACGGGAGCGATCGTCAAGAGCGTGCTCGCGAGCGATGACCCGTGCACGTGGCGCTCGACGCAGACGCTCTGCGGCGACCCGCGCACCTGCGCCGACTGTCTCAATGTGCCACTCGCGTCCGGCGAGGTACTGTAGCTTAGATATACTACCACCTCACCCAAAACAATGCCTTCCAAGTTCTAACGGAAGGACGCCTTATTCTTCTTGACCAGCAATGCACGATTGTGAGCGCGGGCTACTGCGCGAGCATCAAGAAGTATGACCCCACGCTCGACTACCGCCGCAGCAGCAACAACTTCAGCAGCACCAGTAATGGATCACTCGTGATCTCCGGCCCGAACTTCTTCCCGTCGATCAACACGACGTACTGCCAAACGAGCGACACCACGTGCGCCCAGTGTCGCGCGACCATGTTCAAGGAGTCCACGGACGGCATCACGAACCCGTCGCAGTTCTGCGTCGGCGACGACGGCTGCGTGTGCGTGGGCTTCTGTGAGTCGACGGTCTGGAAGCCCGTGATGGTGGACATGACGTGCCAGAAGGTGTTGGGTTCGTCGTCGTCCCCGTCAACAACGATCGGCAACATCCAAGTGCAGCTCACGGGCACACTGCGCACCGTCGCGTTTATCGTGGTCCTCTGCATCACGCTCCCCGTCGTGCTCATCGTCGGGTACTCGTTCCGCGTTCGCTGGACGAGGGAGCGTGCGCGCCACCGCCTCCGACAGGCGCGACTCGACGCGCGGGCGCCGCTGCTCGTGCTCACGGGCTGGAAGGCGCTGCGCGAACAGCTCATCGAGAACGAGCACCAGATCCAAGCGGACCAGGAGCTGGTGGTCGGCGTCCCAGTGTCGCTCTCAGGAGGCCTTGATCCGCCGTCGACGACCTCTGGGGCACGAGAGAACAGCCATGAAGACGATGGAGAGCAGGATGAAGGAGTTCAGGCTCAGGTTCAAGAGCAGGAGGATGGACGTTCACCTATGGCTTCAGAGAGACCATGAAGCACCATGTGAATGGAATCATATCATGCGTAGAATGTGAACAGCGTCCACATGAATGGCAGAAGATGGCATGTAGGCTTTTGCGTGAAAAGCTGTTCGCTGCAAGAGAGCTGACTTGAGCCATTGACAGATGGCTACATTTCTGTCACCAGATGCGTTTCACGAAACGGATGGGGTGACCGTTTCTCCTGTCATGTGGATCGACAGACAACCGTCACTCGCAGTCCATTCGCAGCATGACATGTGCGCTATTGACCAGCAACTCGCTTGTTTGCCGATATCGCATCAGATTTTCAGAAACCAAATGCACACACGCAGCCCAAGAGTGGCCCCATATGAATTCTGTTCTTGTGGGTGAAAGGGAAGGTCCACCATTCCCATCAGACCTGATGCAGAACAGTGTTACCTAACGCACCACCTTCCATCATCCCTTCCCTTCCGTCAACGTGAACCAGACCAGCAAACCAGTCGATTCGATTCACTTGCGATTCTCTGTGTGTTTGGCGAACGGCGATGGTGGCGGCCGCTACAAGCAGCAGCAGCTCGAGCGACGATGGCGTCAACGCGACAACCGTGAAGCGCGTGTCGGCCCGAGCATCAGACACGTGCCAGTGCGAGAGCGTCGACGACAGCAGCGCTCTTGCCCAGCGGAGCTGCTACGACTGCCTCAACGTCGCTCTCCAGTCTGGCGGCAGCGTACGTCTTGTATCCACTGTATCGCTCTAATGACGCATTGGCTCACGCGTCCCTGGCTTTTGCTACTACATGTATTAGTGCGCGATCAACCCGTTCGGCAAGTGCATGATCGCCGCGACTCGCTTTGCACAGAAGGTGGCCGATTCGTACGCATTCGAAGCCCCGGGTACTGGGAATTTCTACTTGGCGTCCAACTTCACGTACTGCGAGCGCTCCGAGGCGACGTGTGCCTCATGCAGAACTGGATGGGAGAGTGCGTACCCGGACGGATACTTTGGCTCACAATCCGATCGTGCGCGACAAGCAGCCAGCAATAACAGCAGCTCGTCGTCGTCATCGCTCGTCTGCTATGGTGCGAACGGCTGTCTCTGCCTGGCGTACTGCGAGCTGCCGAGGTACCGCGCGTCGATCCCAGATACCTGTGGATCCAGTGCCACTGGGTACTCACCGCCGCCGCTATTGAGGCAACCGTCGGTCTCAATTCCGTCAGTGCAGGTCACATCCGATTTCGAAAACAAGAGCAGCAGCGTCGTGGCCTGGATTCAGTTCTTCTTTGTACTCACGGCGCTACTCGTGGTGCTGATCCCGATGGTGATCGCGTGTCGACGGCAGATCCGCACCAAGCAAAGTAAGTACACTTGGCATCTGCTCGTCCGTGCCTAGTGTTCGCTGCTTGTGTAATCGGCTCACACTTGTCTCTGTGATTGTCTGCCAGTGCCTCTTGACATCTTCTACGCTCGCTCGTACCAAGCACAAGACGAACAGCCTCCACAACAAATCCATCAGCAACAACAAAGAAGAACTGGCCAGCCGCGCGGCCCGCCACTCACGCTCGCAGGCTGGATCGACCACCGCGAGAAGCTCACGAGCTCTGTTAGGCAAACCGGCCAGCCGCGAGATGCACTGCATGAGTCTGCGCAGATTGCAAGTGAGGAGGAGCCTCCACTGTTATCACCACCACACTCGTCAACGCCGAGGCCGAGCGACGAGATTGAAGTAATCGCACTTTCAAGGAACGAGGAGCTAACATGATAATGTTCGTGTACTTATTTAGCGACAAAGCTGATCAAGTTCAAGCAGAGAAGCCTCAATTGCTAATCGTATGAGGACGTGGTAGTTGACATTGCCGGCGCAGACATCGAGCTGTTGTCGTAGGTCGGAGCCGAAGGTGTGCAGTCAACTGCTTGAGCGAACGGCACATCCGAAGTGAAGTTGAAACTAGAACTCGAGTCGTCGTAGGCGGTATTCACCACAACCGCAGTCTCGTGGGCGAAGTGACGGCCCATTCCTGGTGAGCTGGCGCCAAGACGGGTTGGCTCATCCGAGCGCCAAACTCGATCACCGGTTCCTGTGCCCTGGTCTATATAACAAGAGCACAAGGTGAAGGTGAACACTTTCTTCATCGAAGCCCAAGTTTCATGATAAAACGATCGCGACTCACAGTATTGCTGGCGTGCACGTCGTCGTCTGCAATTAGAAAAGATCGCGCCTATCATGCCGAGCGCCACGATTCCGACTGCGCAGCCGATGAAGATGTTGCGTGAGTGGTTGAAATCGCTGTCCATCTTGGCTGCTGCGTCGTCAAACGAGCTCTGGATGCTGCTGCTGGGACTGTTGGTGCTACTGCTGCTGCCATAGCTGGTCATAGACTCGCATTGCTGGAGGCAGACGCAGCCATACGAGCCCCGACAGGCGTCTTTGTTCGACCACGTGCTCAGACAAGCGTAGCACACTGCGTCCCCACTCTCGCAGTACACCGACGTTGTTTTCGCCACGCAGCCGCTACTCGCAGTGAACATGCAGCCCTAGCAACAGTTGAAATAACGCACGTGCGTCATTAGCAATAGGAGACCGGCAGTGTATTAATGATGAAAGAATCAATGCAGTCCGTTGTACCTGCGCCTCACTGGTGACGGCGTAGTGGAGGCAGTCGCCGCAGGAGCGCTTGACGCCGCTGGCCGCACCGCCGTAGCTGGCGCAGCTGCCGCCGCTGATCGTGTTGTTGGTCGTGCTAAGCGCCATCGTCTGCTGCTCAGAGAGAGAAATGGCAAGTGCTGCTCTTGCAAACGAGTGATGGAGGTCGAGTCGGGAGGTCTTGGACAACGACAAGGCGGACGTGGTTGGACTGTGGGTATATTTTCAATATCGCACTATTATACTAATTGCAAAGGTTTTATGACAGTAATTTGCATTGTTAGTTTAGTTAAAAAGACTACGATGAGTGGCGAAGACTAATGGGATCCAGTATCCAATGGAGGAGCCTTTTGCTGATTTGGCTTGCAACTGATCGACCTCTGACTAGAGGACGGATCGCGTGTCTTCGAGCATCGCACGGAGCTCAAGTGACGGAGCGGACGGCGACGTATCCACGACCTGGGCGAACGGAATGTCCGCGAAGCTCGCTTTGCTGCTTTCGTAGAACCTGCTGCTGGTTTCGGGACCGACTACGCGTTGAAGCGCACCACGAGTGTCAACGGCGGCACCAGTTATTCGACCTTCTGTGAGCCAGACGACAAGGTGTGCAACAAGTGCCTCAAAACAAAGTCCACGACGGTCGATATCTGCCGAGGCGCATCATGGTGCGTCTGTATCCACCACTTGTGTGAGTTGCTCGCAACCTCTGTGTCGTGTGTCCATTGGATGGCGTCAGCTCAGCCGTAACCACAAATGCCCATTTATAGTGAACACACACATGACAGTTTGGGTATCGTACCTTGTCTTCGCTGTCAACCTCGAAGTTGAGGCAGCTGTAACAAGACCGCGCGACTCCAGTGGCTGACGCGTCGTAGGAGCTGCAGTCGCTGATCGTGGCATTGGATGTGGTGGCCGGCATCTTGTGTCGGGCAAAGCTTCTCCAAAGTGCAAGTGAGGCTTTGAGTCTTTGCAAACACAAAGGTGAGCAGCCTTTGGATGAGGTAATGGGTTCATTTACGTGCTTCGACTACCCGTGATGGAGAAAAAAGCTAGTCGTACGTGGTTGTTGGAGCTACCGCCTCAGAAGATCGCCAAGTTACCATGAGATACCAAAGTACCGTCATGTCAAGTGAGCGATCTTCTCCTTTTGATTCGGGTCGATGCACTAAGTTGCCCTAGTGCACCTAACAACCTCGGAGTAGGCTTCTCCGGGCACCCGAGCTACGAGAGCTCGAGTGAGTAATTGTTCGTTCATGAGATAGATGTTGCGCGCGGCGTTCACGT
>JAASGT010001037.1:0-12181 GCA_023334315.1 Globisporangium alternatum | reverse complement strand
TAGTAGACGATGTAGACGAGGAAGGCGCCGAAGAATGCACCGAGCACCTGCGCGAGGATGTAGCCTGGCACCTTGCGCCACTCGAAGCGCTTGAAGAGCGCGAGCGTCGTGGTCACCGCCGGGTTGAGGTGGGCGCCCGAGCCGCCGCCCGAGAAGTGGATGCCGAAGAACACGCCGATCCCCCAACAAATACTGATGTGCGTGTAGTCGCCGTTGTCACCCTTGCCGAGCACGACCTGCGCCACGACACCGTCACCAAAGGCGATCAGGATGGCCGTACCGATGAACTCGGCAAGGCACTCGCGCAGGTACGCGGACTTGACCGAGAGCACGGAGCCGGCGGCCTTGGCCACTGGCACATCCACTTCCTGCACTTCCACGTAGCCATTCTCGGCCTTGTCGGCGGAGTCGCGGTTGTCGAGGCCCATCTTGTCGTTGGTTGAGAGCTTGGTGGTGGTTATCTGGAGTGCGCGGTCGAAGGCGAATTGGATAATGAGCGATGCGAACGGGTGAGCGGCGCGCTCGCGGTGGGCAAAGCAAGAAGCAAGTCGCGTGACTGTGGGATTGCTGTTTCTGGCAAATCACTCGTCATGACTGGTTTGTACCTTTGATAGAAAACAAAAACCATTTTTAAATAACCTTTCATATTCTATAGAGTTGAACTTGACGGTCAAATGGAATTAACCTTCTCAATCAACTCCAAAACATATTTCCCTACCAATTTCTATACATAACTGTCATCTTATACTAAGCATACACTCTGCAAACTGCTTGCGCGCAAATTGTCTGGTCACGACAACGAAAAAACGGAGCGAGAGGGGCAGCATTTGAACTTCAAGCTGTCTTGTCATCACGCCCCGTCTGCGCACATCGTTTTTACGACCAGGAGACTGGCTAAAAACCCTTCCTTTATGCATGCAAAGTGGATGAACCCTGCGCACAAGGTGATTGATCCCTAACAGATTTGCAGTTGCTTAATTGCAGCACTTTAGAGAAAACTCGCTCGACAGCCACCCAACCCGTCGAAAGCGTCGAGTAAAACCACTGCTTCCTCCTGAGCGAGCTCCATCGAAATTGCATTAAACAAAGGAAATGGATGTTTCTCACAAACAACCGTTGGCGCCCATTGTTTGTTGGTTCTTCCGTTAGGCGTGTCCAGAGGACTGTCGCACCAGAAGTGGGCAGCCCTAAGAAGCATCTTGAGCGCGTCGTCGTGGGAAGACAAAGCGTGCGTGGTATGCATACTGGGCATTGTCGTCCTCGCTTGAGTGGTGAGAACTTGTTGGTCTCCTTTCGTCGAAGCAACTTAGGCCTGAAAGACCTGAACAACCGGACAGGCAGTGTGGCGTTATGCAAACAGAGAATAATCGTAAAATCACTTTTGGGTTCAAGTATTTCTGATATACCGAGATAGAAAAGTTGATCTCATCGCTCTGGTTTCGCATGATGACGGAGTGTGCGATAAACCTTTATTTTCAAGGATATCCCTCCTTGATAGAAACAAAAACACTCTTTTTAGTCCTCTTTATAACACAAAAAGGGTCAATTAAGCACCGCAATGAAACCCTGCATATCAAATGAGAGCATCTTATTAAGTCTCGTCTCTGCACTAATCGCTGCTAGCGATACAAATGCGGCTCAAAATATCTTGGATATTGCGTTCAGGCGGTTTATTCAGCAGTATTTACCCAATATCGTCACAGAAATCAGAACTTAACTTGGTTTTACAATTGAAGTTTCATAGATTATACATAAAATGTTTATAAAGGTATTCATACGATAAACAGGTATGTAATCTACAACTTGCCTGTCGAGGTCCAAAATCGACCGTCGAGCAAAATCGACCGCCGAGCGCTTAGCTGACGCGCGCTTATCGGCCGTGACGTTTGCTGCCCAGACAATCTCACTGACTCGAATGGATCTCAATTGACACAGGACCACTCGTTTGCAATGTTTGGGTGGTTGGATGCCAGAGTCCGCAAGCGTTGTTAGCTCGCTGTGTTGTGTTGTAGCGCGCGTCGTAAGTCCGCGATTCTGCGAAAGGTTTCTTGCTTCTTACTTCACTCCTGGGCGAGTCAACACTTCGCAAGCCCTCTCTTCTGCAGCAAAGCACGGCTCACATCGATCGTAATTGCCGCTGCCAGATGATGCCGTGCATATCAGGACTGGTGACTGGTCCTGGACAGCCGCTATGCAGATGGCAATGCGCGCTTACACCATCGCCTTATCTCTACGCGAGTATTGCACACTCACACTTATCCATCATTCCGCTTTGTCTTCTTCCTCTCCTTGAAACTCCCCGAGTCCTATTGTCTTCTCTCTCTCACTCTCTTCTCGACGTGCATACATTTTAAAGCAGGTAATCAAGCCTGGGCGCAACCAAGCACAGTGATTGTTTTAAAGTTACTGGGTAGCTCCGAACGGTGCTCCATAAGCCCAGTGTCACACGAAGGCATCCTCGGAGAGCCAAGCGCTTGGCTCGTGAACATACTTGTTTACCGTTCCATACAGAGCATCGCAACAAAATCCGCGCTTAAGAGCGCTAGCTGCCACGACCAGCAAGCAACAACGCGCACCACTGCCCTTGCAAACTTCACAACTGCACTGGCTGGAGAGTAAACACTACAAACAATGCGATTTGGCGCGCAAGTTGCAGTTGTGGAAACTGAGGAAGGAGGAGCAAAAAGTGTAGGTTGGAGAAAGTGCGTTCACGTTGAAGCTGTGGAGTGGTGCGCTCTCTTTTACTTTTCGGCTGCTTGCTTGTTGCATTGCGCGCGAAGCGACATGCGCAAATCGTGTCGAGTTGTTGAGCCATCATGTCAATCACGCCACTGACACCTGTGTACATGCGTCAAGTGGCCAGCACATGCCAGCCAGCCAACCACCATGGCCACCCGCGTGAGGCTGAATCTTGCGGGCTGTTAAAGCGCTGCAACACAAGCAAGTAAATAAAACGCAAAAGGAGGAGGAGGAGCTGCGTGGATCCATTTTCGCCATTGGCTTCATTGCAGTTGGAGCGCCTGCTTCACATTAGCGCAGAATCTGGTTATTCTCGTTAAGGATACACTTCTACGCATCTCCCTTTTGATGACGACAAGCGATTGCGAGACAGCCGAGACTTTGGCTCGACGAGCCGATTCAAGCCTCTATTCGGCTCACTTAAAAACGCGCTTTGTTTCGTGAACACTTTCATCCTCTTGAGCTGAGCTCTGCGCGTATCCGCGTGGGAATATGGCACGCGATATGCACTCCCCTGTGCGTGTGAGCCCATCTTAGTCGCCCGCCTGACTCATGCGCCGTTTCGTTATTACACTTTCAGTGGTCGTCGCGTTTGTGTGGTCGAGGACCTCGGTGGAGTGGAGGTGACGACTGAGCAACCGTGTCCGACCTTTCAACGACCTGACCGGTGCTGGTGCTTGGTGTCCGGTGTCCGGCGAGAGCGACGCGCTTCGGTGGGCGGTATTAACAAGTGGAGACAAGACGAACGCGAGGGCGACACACCGAGCAGAGGGGTGGACATGGGTGGGCAGCCACCGGTCTGGCAAGACGAGGCGCACGCGCGCCAGTCAGCGCGAATCGAAGGGAGCAGCTCTTGGCAAGCACCAGCAAAAGGGACCTTTATATATACACGACCTCGTTTGTTTATGGTGTACAGGATCTGAGCACGATATCGCCACGGCAATGCACCCGGTACGAGAGAAAGCATGCGTGTTTGGACTCGCTGGTTAGCGCGTGGCGAATGGATTGTTGTCATGCATCTGCGTGTTTTGGTCAGGATGAGTGAGATAAAGTGGGAGACGCTCCATCATGCGCTGCGCTGTATGAACCAGCAAAAGAACAGAGATCACATCAGCACCGCAAGCAGCACCTGTATATAGTATCGGAGTCGTATCAGCCTCGGTTCAAGCGAAATTCCCAAGTCCGGTCGTCGGCCACGGCTCGTTTGCACACCCGGTTCGATTAGCGTAGTGGCTTTCGCATTGTTCGATCTGTCATGGGGCGGACGGTTTGTACTGCTGCTGTGGCCCTCCTGCTCGCGGACGATGGTGTCAACTTGCTCTCTCGTAGCGACACTGTTGACCGTGATGCCCACAACACACGCTATGAACGTGAGCGCGTCTTGCTCAAGAGCAGCGCGAAGAGCAGCCTCACACTCAAAGACCTGCTGACGTCGTGTGCACGATATTGGTCGGGTGCTCCATTGACATCGCTGGTTGGTCTGTAGTCTTCGGCGGTGGCTTACAAGCAAACAAAACATGCATTGGACGTGATTCGGTAGGAAGCGAGCGTGTGTGCGAGTTTTCACCCTTCAGTGAACCCGTTAGCTCTGCAGTTTTAGGCACCAACTACTGAGTGCGTGTGTATGTCGTTGTTGACTCGACGCTAAGCGGCAGCAGCAGTGGTATATCGACTGGTAGGCGAGTATGCTGTGTGTCTGTGAAGGGACTGAGTGAGTTGTCGGTGCGAGGCCGCGTTTGGTGTAGCAGCGGCAAGAGCTCCAGTGATCGTTCTGGGAAAGCGATTATCTGAGCAACGTACGAAATGCCTTTCACTTCATCACGGCTCAGGCGTGTACGCACCCCAGCGGCTATGACCCACGGTGGGATTGTTGTCGTGCGGGCGTGTTTATAGTGGACGAGCTCAACATCTTGATCACGCGCTCGTGCCATGGTCGTAGCTTCTTGAAGTTCAATTTCCCTCGATTAAATACGCATGAGAGGAAAAACGATGCTTCAATGAAGCTATGCTTATGAGTGGCTGAAATGCTGGTTCTTTATACGGATAGACCGCTTTATGCGAAAATCCTGAGTCAAGTGATACTCGCTAAAACAATAGCTCTTCAATATGATCAAAAGTAGAAAAAGACAAAAGAAGGGGTCAAAAGTCACGCTGACAAACCCGGCCAGTCCATACAAAAACAGACTTTTGACCCTTTTCTCTTGCTCTAACAGGCTCGCGAGCAACGACTTTTGACCTTTTCTAGATTTTTTGGGTTTTATATTGCTCATATTTTTGTAGATAATGTAGATTGTGGGTTTTAACTAAAATCTGGTTTTATGCATTTGAAGAGAAAGATGACTCAGCAACAACCAACTCGCGATCAAAGAACGCCAAGCAGCTCGGAAGTGATGCCGTTCGCGCAGATGGTGCTCGGGCCGCCAGGCTCGGGCAAGACGACGTACTGCAACGGCATGCAGCAGTTCCTGCAGCAGAACGGCCGTGAGACCGTGATCGTGAACATGGACCCCGCGAACGAGCACTTACCATATCCTTTCCACTACCTCTTCTCTCTTACACGCCAGCCACCCAAATGTCATGCATGCATGCATGCCTGTCATTCTGTCAGTTGTGTGTCTCCTTGACCGTGTACTGTCTGCTGTCTGCGTCCGCTGCTGCTATTGTTGGTCTGTGTGTGTACGTATGAGCCCGCGATCGACATTTCCGACATGGTGTCGCTGGAGAACGTCATGGAGGAGCTGGAGCTCGGACCGAACGGCGGTGCGTCTTTACTTTGAATGCATATCTGTCAATGTCAATGTCAATGGCTGCGTGGATGCTAACACCACATGATGCTGTACATCATGCAGGCCTGGTGTATTGCATGAATTATATCGACCACAACTTTGACTGGCTCGAAGAGAAGCTGCAGGAGCTCGAGGGCAAGTACATCCTCTTCGACTTTCCTGGCCAAGTGGAGCTCTACACGCACGAGGCGAGCGTCTTCAACATCCTTCAGAAGCTCCAGAAGCTCAACTACAAAGTGCGCGCAGGCTCGTCGTACCTTTCAGCTGACCTGTGGCGTCTCGTGAAGCTAACTTGTGTGTGCAATGCGTTCGCAGTTGTCGGTCGTGCACCTCGTCGACGCGCACCACTGCACCGACAGCTCCAAGTTCATCTCGGTCGTGCTGCTGAGCCTCTCGTCCATGGTGCGCCTCGAGCTCCCGCACATCAACGTGCTCTCCAAGATGGACCTGATGCAGCAATACGGCAAACTCGGTGGGTGATGCCCTCCCATTCTGTGTGTGGTGGTCGCGGACGCTTGACTCAGTTCTTTTTTGCACTTCTTGTCCACTTTCAGCGTTCAACCTGGACTTTTACACGGACGTACTCGACCTGCGGTATCTCCTCGATCGCCTCGACGAGCAGAACGACGACATCGAGGAGGACGGCAACGCGGCGGCGCTGGATCTGCCGGTCACGCGTGTCCCCAACGCGCTCCAAGAGCGCTTCCGCCGCATGAACGAGGCGCTGATCGACGTGATCGAAGACTTCAGCCTCGTGAGCTTCTTGCCGCTGCAGATCGAGGACGGCCAGAGTCTGCAGAAGCTCATCCAGGCGATCGACAAGGCGAACGGCTTCGTGTTCACGAGCGTCGACTGGAACACGGCCGTGATGAAGGACTACGCGTTCGGCGACCAGCAGGCCACCGTCGCCGACATCCAGGAGCGCTACATCGACTCGGCGATCGGCGAGGACGACTCGATGGCACTGGAAGAAGAGCTGAAGCGCATCGCACGAGGTTAAACAAGCGAAAACAAATAGACCAGGCAAGAAAGAATGAAAATGCTGCACACGCACGCACTCGATACATAAGCGTTCATCTTGTTTGTCTGGTTTTCTTGTTTACCTTTTTCTCGTCTCTCTCTCTCTCCTCTTCGTCTTCTTGTGGTGCTGCCAGCAAACAAACAAATTATGCTTGTTGCTGGCGCTATATCGTGTATCTCTGCGTCGCCACCGTCGTCTTGCGTGTCTCTGCCAATTCGCGTGCAACGAGTATCTTCTCCGCAATCGAAAAAGCGCTGAGTCGCATCACTCACTCAGCGGGATCGCAGCACGGCGGAGGCGGGCGGGTGCTTCGGTCTGTCGTCGTAAATTAGTTAGAAGAAGATACCGCCTTGGTCGTCTTCCTCGCTCTCGTCAATGTTGCTGAAATACTGCTCGTAGGTCGACGATGTCGCTGGGAACGAGTTCGCGACGCTCGAAAGCGAGCTCATGGACATCGAGAACTTCGCGGTGCGGAGCGAACGGCTACCGTCCTCAAGCGATGGCGCTGACGCAGTCGCACTGCTCGCCAGTGTCGAGAACGGCGACGACGTCATGCCTTCGAAACTGCCCTCACTTCGGTAATCGGAGCCCGTTCCTGACAATCTAGTGCTGAAGTTCATGAGGTCCGCCCTGTTGCAAACACAGCAAGAACAAGAACAAGAGATTAGAAACTCTAGTTGCACACACTGAGCATCAATATCATGAGCACAATGCACTTACGAGGTCGGTCGGTTGCGGTCTAACAGGCGCAGGTCGTTCATGGACAGGTTGCGGTTCGCGACAGTCGACAGCTTGGTGAGCGAGTGCAGGATCTCCATCACCTGGTCGACGTCGTTCACAAAGTACTTTGCAGCACTCGGCTTCTTGCCCACAGTCACGGTGAACATCTTTGGTCGACTCCGCGTGTCCTCCAAGTACTGGAACATGAATTCGTCCGACGTGTCGTCACCGATGCACAGGACAAAGTCCACGTAGTTGCCACTGGTAGATTCGATGGTGGACATGATGCGATCAACGATCACGCCCTTGTCCACGCCTTCAGGTCGTACCTCCAAGTAGTCGGTGCCCGTGAGAACCTCGACGTGGAAATGCTCGAGCACTTGGTTCAGCTGGTCATGCAGCTCCTTCGCCTGCAACTGACCGAACTCTGGATCGGCATCGCGGAACTGCCACAGCAAAGCGCTGCCCTTCAGCTCGATGTAGGTACCGTGGGTACGCTGAGTGTAGATGTCCATGACCGAGTGCGTCACGTCCTTCCACGAATCGTCAAAGTTGTCCTTCGTGCACAGCCACACGTCGTCCGAGTCAGCGCCGTTCCTGGAATCGCCCCATTTGTACAGGTAGCCGTGCTCTGCAGCTAGGCCGAGTCCGCGGACTGATCCCAAGGTCTTCTCCAAATCGCCACGCTCCTTTCCACTAAGCACAAAGACAGTGTTTCGCGGATCCGCACACAGCCGGGAGAGCGCAGACAGCAGTTCTGGAGACGCAGCGGGGGTGTCGGTCTTCGATAGTACGGAAGGATCCACTGACGCCTGGTCGGTGGCACAGTTGAGGTACTTGGAAAAATCGTTCGCACCTCGCTCGTCCTGTGTCAGTGTGTTCCCGTAATCTAAGAGGATCACACGACGGAAGCTCGTTCGATACGCCTTCGCCACAGCGTCTGTTTCCAGCATCTTGAACCCAGCGTTGAACTCCAGCATCCGGAAACCGAGACCCAAGCCATAACCCATGTGCTCGCCTTCCGCCGCGTACTTCTTGGTCCGCTTCAAGTCCACCAATATCCGTTCTGCCCACTTGGTCCGCGAGTTGTTCACGATGTACTCTAGATCTTTGTTGTGACGCGCCACGCGCTCCTCCTCCGACATGTTGACTGCCAGCTCGATCGCTCGGACAATTTCTTCACGCTTCCACGGGTTCACGCCAATGCTTCCGGTCAACACGCGACTGCTTCCCGAAAACTCCGACACAACCACCACGCCAGGCTTCTTCTTCAGCTCGTGGGCGTAGATGAACTCGAACGGGTACAAGTTAACGGCGTCGCGAACAGAAGTCGTGAGCAGAATGTCTCCTACTCGCCACAGAGGCAGACGAGACGACAGATCCGTGTTCTCGACTTCAAAGTACGCGATGATCGGTTCCTTCCGACCTACCGAGAACAGGTCGTTGATCTTGCGCACAGAGTTCTGGATCTCCACTTGGACACCCGTCTTCTCCTCGGACGGGTTCGAACTGTCGATAATGCCGATCTGCACCACCTGTAGCTTGGGAATCCATTCAGGACTGTTCTCCAAAAACTGTTTGATCGCACCAAGCTTCAGCAGAATGCCCTTGAGACGCTCCACACGGTCCACACTGACAATAACGGTTCGCTTCTCAGCTTCGTATCGCTCAACGAGCGCGCGAGTGTCTTCTGCGACCTGCGCACTCTGACTGACCATCTCCACGAACGGCGGCTCGATGCCGATATGACTGATGGTCAGCATCACCATGCGTCCGTTGTACTCGATGCCGATGTACCCACCTGGCTGCGCACTGTACTTCAAGCCGAGAATGCGTCGACAGCTCGTCAGGAAGTGGCGCGCGTGCTCGTACAAGTGGAACCCAATGTGATCAGCGGACAGCATACCGCGCAGCAAGTCCGAGCGCACGGAAAGGGTCCGGAAGATCTCAGACGACGGGAACGGCGTATGCAGAAAGAGCCCCACGTTCACACTCGGCAGTCGTCTCGACAGGAACGATGGCGCGACCAGCAAATGCAATCCGTGCACCCACACGAGGTCACCTTCATTGTACACTTCGATGACCTTGTTCACGAAGATGCGGTTCACGTTCTTGTACGAGGACCACGCGTTCTTCTGCTGGTTTGGGTTCCACCAACGGGTCGGCAGGCGTCCGTAGACATCCACGATGTTGTGGAAGATCGGCCAGAGCGTCCCGTAGCAAAAGCTGTGGAACGTCTCAGCGAGAGGCTTATTCAAGAACACCGGCACACAGTGGAAAGCTTCCAATTGACGAGCGAGGCGTTCTTCGTCTTCCTTTGGGATGACCGAAGAGCAGTGCACTGTGCCAACCCACGTGAGACGCATCGAGCTTACGCGGTCAAAGTGCGAGTCGCTGTTCGCATCCTTCATCAGCCCCGACGGGCAGACCAGGTTGTCGTCTTCCCACTCAATAAGGTACTCGCCTTCCGGGGTACGCTTCACCAGCACAGGAAGACGATACACGACAATGATGACGCCATCGGTGGACTCGATAGTGACGTTCTGGGGCGACTTGATCGAATCGTCCGAGTACGAGCGCGCTCGGTTCAGTACGGGACTGTAGCACTGCATCTTCGTTTCATCGTCAAGCACACGCGCCGACGAGTACTCGAGGCCAACGCCGCTGTTCAGTTCGTCCAGGCTGAAGTTGCGCGACAAAGTCTTCGTCGGCGGGCGCGCCGGCTGCCACTGTTCTTCCACAGGGGTCGCCATCATCACATCTTCATCCGCTTCCGCCGCTTCGTGGCTTTCTTCTTCCGGGATGGTTTCGTGGAAGCTCCGTCCCATCTTCTTGTTCGAGCTCGATACCAGCTTCGACTTGGACCACGAGTTCCCTGCTCCATTCTCTTCGTTGCCAGCACGCCGGTCGACGAAAGCTTGGCCCGAGCTCAATCGCGGAATGATACCCCACAAGGCGCCACCGCCTCCACGAGACAGCGGAGCGTCACTCTCACTGCCACCCAAGGCAGCCACCAGCGAGTCCAGCGTGTCTTGGGTCTGCACGTAGTCCACCCCAACGACGAGCTCGCGCGCTTCCACGGCAATGCTCTCGTAGCGAAGGAAGCGGCTACCTGAGCACACGGCGTAGCGATATCGGATGATCGTGCCCGCGGGCACAACAATTGGCTCGAGGTTGTACCAGATCGGGTACAAGTCGGGTGTCGTCACGAGCGCGAGGCCGTTCTCGCCGCCCGACGTGGTGCTCGCATTCGGGTTCGGCGCGCACTCGGTCGTGCCACCGAGCACGGGGATGTCACCAACGATGTAGAGCGTCTGCCCGTGGCCCAGCGGCGCGCACACTTGGAAGTCAATGCGCGTGCCCGGCGGTGGCGCAGGGATGCCCCAGCCCACGGCGTGGCGAAGGCGCTGCAGCATCGTCGGGATTTCGGGTTACAAACGGAGTCTGTTTACTACAGGACGAAGAGGAGAATATGTTAGCAGACTGATAATGAGTAAGTCACCCTATCGAGTCTGGAACACATAACGTGCGATCCAACGCAGTCATTTGCAGACACGCGCACACAAATCATGATGAACGCAAAGAATCCTTCCACCGCAGTCGCAGAAGCTCGAGGAAGACATCCACACGCTCACAACGCCCATGGTGTGGATCACATCCAGCACACACACGCATAGGCGCGTATGTACAGCACGGCACGCACACGCAAGTGACCACCAGCAGAAAGGAAACCGCGCTGCACTCCGCATCGCCTTCTTTCAGTCACTCACAATCACACAGAAGAACAAACGCAGCACACACACACATTCGTACGTACGTACCAGTCAGCACTCGCTTGCTCACTTGTTCTCTCTCTCTCTCTTCTCGGCTCTGCAGCTCCTGCGTGCGTCGGTCGGTTGAACTTGCGCGCGCGCGCGGAGGAAGGACGGGCGAGCACGACGGCGCTTTGCAGGCTTATCTGCGCGTTTGTATGTTGCTCGCTCTCTGGTGTTCTCGCAAGCAAAAAAGCAAGCAAGCGAACGCAAGAAAGCGAGCGGCGGCACCCTTGTTTGGGTTTTATTAAAGAAAAGTGCCAAGGATAGCGGGTTCAGTCCTTTTCACCCTTTCTTCTTGCTTATATGATCAATTCATACTTAATAAATTGTGTCTACATGGTACAAATACAGGCTACTATATGAGTCACTTTTTTTTACTGAAACCCGCGTGTCAGTATTCGAATCTACACTTCTAATTTGTCAACAAGATTCTAAGCCCATGTGTGGGTAACAATTAAACGGGTTTGAAATTTGAACCCGTTTTATTGCTACCCGCGTGTGATGCTAGACTCCCGCATACAAAAAAAAGCTTAGAATCGAATATGGATGCTCAGGTACCAGTTGCACGCATTTAGGTACGAAGTTACACTTTTTTTGCATCGCAGGTTATTGATCTTGTTTTGATCATGTTTAAAAGTTTACAGTTATTATTGGGGTTTTATCGGCAAATGGCTGGGTTTTGATGTCAATTGACTGGAAGAAGTATGTTCGTACAAATCTAGCCCAATTGCCACTGGACGCTAAAAAACCAAACGTAAAGTCGGGTTATGGGTGCAAACATATTTTTGGATCAGTCTAAAAATAGCAACATTTTATGTGGGCCGCTCCAGAATTCAAAAAGAAGCCGTTAACAATTGGGCTATGTGGAGCGCTCCATATTTGGTAACGTGTGAGACAGCTTCTGGGACGGATCGAAAGCCTTCGCTTGGACTTGCGTGCTGGAATGGTGAAATTTTCTCTTTTCCCTTAAACCTCATTAATCATTTGAAAAACCTTACAGTCCATACAAAAATGCTAAAAAGTGGTGAAACTATGGCTTGTCCTTACAATAGCGATCTCCACACAAAAGGGCAAACCATACTTTCACCACTTTTGAAATG
>JAASGT010001036.1:0-12189 GCA_023334315.1 Globisporangium alternatum | reverse complement strand
TCTAATGGGTTCTCCCAAAGGGGAGAACCCGCTTTCGTACTTAAATAAAACAGTCACAATTTGCCTCTTTAACGAGCAAGTCTTTTGTGCGGTCCTTGTCGGTGCAGGAGGCCTCTTCGAATACGTGTCGTTGCTCTGCGAAGGCAAGCAATATAGAACTGTGCTTATTGCTCTGCACACGCAGGCAAGTGGCGCACGTTCTTCCTCAACGTCATGAGTCCTTGCGGAAGGTGTTCAACACATGCTTCCTCACTCTGTGCTCTGTGCTGCGTAACTCGGGCACGCCCGGTTACAAGTTGGGCCTTCGTTTTCATGAAAAAATACGTTGGTTCGAATGGAGTACACCACAAAAAATATGGCGTATGCTCTCATTGCTGTTCCCCACTGTGAAGTTTTACGTTAAAATCCAACCTGGTAAGAAAATGATCGCTATTGTGTTTGACAGGTTCAGCTCATCCTAGAAGATACGGTAGTATTTCCAAAAATAAATAATCATCTTTGAAAATCGAAAGTCGAATTTGTGATTCTGAGAAATATAGAAAGCGTAACTGGTTACACGACTTTTGAGTGATGCTCACTTCACAGTGTCAACATCCGTCCTACGTACTCCCGGTAGTTAGACCAGCGCACCCCGGTGAGCAATATTTGATCTCAACAGTAACATCTCGTTCCTCCACACATACCTACGCATCTTCTCTGTCTTGTCCGTAGTAGAACTCGTAGAAGAGCTCCATGAGCGGCGGCTTGACGTAGTGGAAGCTGATTGAGTCCGGCGCGCAGCACTGCTCGCCGTTCTTCCAGCCGATGCCGAAGTGGTCGGAGAACCAGTTGTTTTCCTGGTAGATGGACGAGAAGATCTCGTGGTCGTACGCTGCCTCGTCGTGCGGTTTGAAGAAGAGGTCGTTCGGGTCGTACTGGTGGAAGCGCTCGCGCTGCTCGGCGTCGCGCGTGTCGCGCGGGAACACGCCGTGGTGGCGCATGCAGAACGAGATTGCCCAGTCGTCCGGCACGACCTCGGTCGGCAAGCAGTAGGGCTCATCGAACGATTGCTCCAGTTTCTTCAGGTACGCCCAGTTCATGGCGTAGCCACCGCCACCGGGGGTGTAATAGAGCCCGCCGTGCTCCTTAGTTTCGGTCTTCACCTTGGCGAAGTGAGCCATCTGCTCTGGGTCGTGGTCTTCAAACGGGTGGAACGGCCGCTCCATCTCCCACCTTGCAGATACACAACGTCACATGCGCAGCCATCGCACTTTGTCATCATAACGCCACGCTATTTACAAGCCATGTGATGGGAATACGTAAACGTACCACTGCAGCGTCATGCGGTGCCCCAAGAGCGTCGGTTCGGTCGTCGGGATGGCCTGGATCTCGGGTGAGAGCAGGTAGTGCTTGAGGTTCTCCACCAGCAGGAACGTGTCGTCGTCACACTTGAAGACCCAGTCGAAGTCGTGCTCGCGGAACTCGCGCGCGATGAGCCGTACGATCTCGCGGTGCTTCTGCCAGAGCGTCTCGTGCAGCGGCGGTGCCATGATGCGCACGGTCGGGATTGCCGGGTCCTCGATGTCGCTCATGAAGAGGATTTTGTCACACTTCTTGCCCCACGTGTTCTTGATCGAGCGCACGCGCTTCTTGTGGTTCTTGTGGAACGTGTTCACCCAGCAGAGCACGCGTATGCGTTTGAGCTCCGCGGGGCTCATGGGTTGCACGCGCACGAGCTGCATCGCGTGCACATTCTTGCCCAGCTTCTCGACCAGCTGCGCGCGGCGGGCGCTCTCTGCAGCAGCACTGGCGATGGCGGCTGTGAGGCAGAGCAGCGCCAGCAGCAATAGCCACGGCAGCGCCGATCTCCACATCGTCATCGCGCTCTTGCTCTTTTGTAAATAAAGTGATCCGCTCATACATGACCTGACCTCAAAATACACTTAGCCAATCAAAAGGCCGGAAAGGGTTGATTCCTTGAACATAAATGCACAGTAAATCCCTTTCACTTGAACAAAGTATGAAACCCTAAACATTCACAAGCTTTCCAATGCGCATAAAAAACATGGAAAAGCATTTTGAGTGCACTATTATGGAGAAATGTGAGTGCAACAAGTTAGTTGCACTGGAAGGTGTCGCAGCCGAGGATGATCTCGATGTTGCCGTACTGCGTGCGCAGGTGGAGGTCTCCGTACGAGAGGCAGCTGCCGTCCTCGGTCTCGCAGTTGATCGCCCCTTGCTTCTCGAGCCCATCGGCTGAGTCCTGTTGATTTGTTCGTTTTTGGATCCACAAGACAAAAGGATCAGCAGCCGGAGCTCACGACCAAATTCTAGTGGAATCCACGAGACGCACCGGCAGCTCCGTCAGGTTGTCTGTAGCGTATTTGCCCAAACGGATTGTCACTGTGCCCCGCTCCGAGCGCATAAAGTACATTCCAACAAACGAGAGAGTCTGAATCGCATACACACACGTCAAGCGAGTTAGCACAACCAGAGACACCAAAGTCAGGAGCGCCGACAATGTTGAAATCCACAAATTCACAGAATTTCAAACGTCAAACCACACGTACAGCGATCTGCAGTTGGATGTTCCCTGACGACGACTCGATGTGGACGTTGCCGCTTGCGTCGATCTGCTGGAGAGTGATGTCGCCCGAGACGGTCATGACTTCGAAGCGTCCCATGAACGCAGAGTTTCCCTACAGCAGCAACACACACTGAGCATGATACCACGAAGCCTGCAGCATCCCAAGATAATAGACCAAATGACGCACTTCAGTGGCGATGTTGCTCCCGTAGACATCGCCGTCCTCGCTTACGAGATCGACCCAGTTGGCGCGCAAGTCCGTCGCGGAGATCCCTCCCGAGACGCTGCGCACGAGGATCTGACTGCGTCCAGCAGTCGCAACACTAGAACAAACTCGTAGGTTAGCCAATCTTGCTAAACTTCGATGTACAAGTTATCACACAGTTCATCCCACCTCTCTGCACTGCTGAGATAGATCGTGCCAGCGCCAGACGAAACGTCCAGATCACACTCCAGAAGCGACGCGTTCTGCACTTCAATTTGACCCAGCTCCGAATACAGCACGGCTTTCGTGTCGACACCGGCGCTTCCCCTGCCGTTCACAGTGAAGTCGCGTGCCGTGATCTGCCCCGCGGATGTCTGCAGCAGCAACCCGTCTTGCGCGATCGACACGTCGGCGCACTTAATGTTGGACTGCGTCGTCTTGACTTTGACGCCACGCAGCGCCAGGATCGCCAGATCCGAAGACGCGACGGAATTAATCTCCACCGACGTGTTCGTTTCGATGACTACTGTTCGGAGCAGACTCACTGGCACGCTCAACGTCATAGCTGAGCGCTGAGCTCCGTCATACCACCGCATATTTAAGAAGACAGCAAATCATAGAATTAGGGCACGAAACAATAAATGCTACTCACAAGCCAGCGAGTCAACTGACCTGACACGAGCCGTCGATCCAGAGAAAGCGCGTGACATCTAGCGGGCTGACTGTGAAGCTCATGTTGGTACCAGCGACGCTCTTCTGGTAGAAATCTGCAGCTTTCCTGCCGCTATCCTGCGATTCGTGATCAAAACACACGACAGAGTCATTCAGCGATTGCCTCTCAATGCCAGATATCACATAACCCAAAGCTGGCTGCTTACACACCTCATTGCCGTACACGTTCAGCAGCATTTGGCCAGTCGAGTCGCCCAAAGACGGCACAACCACTATTGCTCCGCGAGAAAAGTGGTTGGTCACTTGAATCGTATCGACTGGAGACTCGCCCGCGTTCTCGATCAGCGACGCGTTGAACGACTGCATCAACTTGCCGATACTGCTGCACTTGGACACGAACACGACGTTCGCGCAGAGCACCGAGAAGATGAACGCGATTCCCAGGACGAACACGAACGCGGCGATGCGCATCGCGATCCGCTGGCGACGCTTGGAGACTTCAAAGTACGCTGTCCACTTCAGACAAAACAAGGGACAATGTCAGTCTATTACTCAAAAACAGCATTTCTCTGTCACAATGGGCTTACCTGACGACGCATCTGGGCTTGAGGATGACCAGGATCCACTTTCCCACCGTCGGGAGACAGGCTCACGCCATCGCCTTGGACTTGCTTCATCGTTTCCTTGTCTTGTGCCAGTTGGCGCTTAAGCAGCGTCGAGTGGTGCATCAGAGTCAGACACACACTCGCCTCGATCATCAGGAACAGCCCCGAGATGATCCCAACATAGGCCGCCATCTTGAGGTTCGTCTCCATGAAGTTACCAAACTGGTCGCGGTCATAGCGAGCCTGGTACGTGGGCGGCAGGATGACGCGGATGGTCTCCCAGTGCTTGATGAGGTTCTCCTGGATGCCCTTGCGCATGGCGTAGTACGCGATGGAAAAACCGACGATGCACGCGCCAAAGACGAACGAGAGCAGGCAGCAGATCGAGAGCAGGCGGCGGTACTCGAAGTTGCTGCCGACAAACGCGAGCATTGCGATCACGAGCATCACGACGCCGACTGCGAAGATGATGATACCAGTGGACGGCGCCGACGCCAGTGTGCCCGTGTCAACAATGTACTGCCCACCGATGACGAGGAAGATCGAGAATGGCAGGATGATGATACTGAAGATCTGAGCAGACATAGCGAGAGAGAAAAGGTGAGCCAAAGTGGCTTACGAGATCTTGGTTTCCCTGCTGACATGCATGAGCACCTGCAGGAATGCGATCGCTCCGCGTCGCTCGCCTAGCAAATGATAGAGATGGCGCCCGAGAACCAAGTGGAGGACTGAGCCACATAGAAGAAGCGCCGCTGCGGCCGAGAGGAACACTTTAGCTTCGTGCACGAGCTGCAATAGCAACAGACAACAGTGTTCAGCTCTCAAAAGCTGCAAGAATTTTATGTACCTGACCATAATTTCTACACACCTTTAACTTCTCGTGGGCTGTCACGGGCACGAGCGTCTTGTCCAGGTAGCTGGCCACGGGCGAGTCGAGGTTGTAGCTGTAGATGATGCTGAGGCCACCGAGGATCACATACACGAAGCACGTGGAGATTGCCACCATGAGGCTCGCGACGAGCGCCGGCGTCGAGCGCATCAAGCCCTAATATGAGTCACAAAGAGGCCATTCGTAAGCAAAACAATTCCAATCCACACAGACGATTACTTGTCACTTGGTACTCACGAGAATGCCGCACGTGATGCTCAGCAGACTCAGGACGCCACTGACGTAGAACATGGCGCTGTGCACGGCCGTCAAGTGGCCCAACACAAAGAACACGGGCGAGCTCACGACCTCGAAGAGAAGCACAAAAGCGCTGAGGCACGTGGTCTGGCACGAGAAGGCCGGCAGCGCCACGGGCACGCGCGGCGACGGGCGCACCATCACACTCTTGTGGGTTAAGGTGTCCGTCGCGTGTGTATAGTAAATATCTGGACTGCCGACGTCTCGATCTTCAAGTCAGTCGCTTGAGTGTGAGTCCCACGCAGTGAAGAAAAGCGTTTTGCGATCGTGAAACGGCGCGACGCGCTAGAGCCCGAAGCGCCAGACGTCCAGTTTCACTTCAACTTGCATCTATCCGCCAGGCAAGGAGAACACGATCGAGAATGGCGACAGACGACGGCAAGCGCGACTGGTACGACACCAACCTCACGGCGCTGCGCATCGTGTTCGCGGCGAGTGTCGCGGTCTTCCTGCTGCTCGCGCTGCTGCTCTTCGCGTGTCTGCGACTGCAGTTCGTGGCGTCGCGGGCGGACGCAACGCGCGGGTCCATCGACTCACTCGAGCTCACGCTCATTAAGAGCCACACGCGTGCCACGCGGCTGCTCTCGCTCGCGGGCATCCTGCTGCAGCTCGCGCTCGTGAAGCTGCTCAACGACGATGGCGGTGACTCGGAAACGTCGGAGCGTGCGCCGTTCCTCTTCTCGCTCGTGCGGCCGGTCGTGAACGTCTGCGTGTACTTCATGGGCTTCATGACCAACACGCACGGTGCCTTTCGCGTGCTCTTTCTACTGCTGCTCTGCGTCGTGGTCGTGTGCGACACGGTCGCAGAGGTGCAGGTGGCCATGATTATCGACTGCAGCGCGTCCCAGGGGCTCAAGTGTGGCAGCAGCGGCTACCTGTTCACGGACGCCGCGATGCTGCAGGCGCTACAGACACGTGACCTCTTCAGCCTCTTCCTCAACCCGTGGCTGCTGCTGGAGGTCGGCTACCTCTGCGTGGCCGTGGGCATCTGCGGCTCGCGCTTCTCGACGCGGCAGCTCTCGCTCTCGCGGCCGCGCTTCAACGTGCGCGCGGGGCTTGTGCTGCACTTTCCCGACCAGTTCGCTAGGCCGCCACGACGGGCAGCAGCTACAACAGCAGTTAAGTCAGCGTCACGACGCAGCACGAGCCCGTCAAGGAGCCGCGTGCACGCGATGGAGCTCCACGACGCATAGCAATTGTAGATTGGCGCCAGTTATCAGACAACTTTTTGCGTGCTCGTACTTACGCGAACGAAATGAACGTCCGAGTCGCTGCTCATAGATATGTAACTTGTAAAATACGCACCAAATATTGACACAGTTGTATGCATCATCACTGTAAAATCGTCTTTACTATAAATACGCATAGCCCGCAATTGCTTTCAAGCGCGAAGCAATTGACTCGAAATGGCGCCGACCGCAGTGACAATGGACGCGAGTGTGTCGCCCGCGACGGCAGCAGCACCAGTGCGCCAGCCGAAGCGCCGAGTCGTCTTCCGCGTGGTGCTCAACTCTAGCGCGCCGTCTGAGATCAACTTCAAAGAACTTGCGCGCAGCCTCGCGGACGTCACCCCACCGTCGACCAGCAGCAACGCCATCGCCAACAGCAACGGCAGCAGCTCAACTGATGCCGCAGCGTTAAATGGCAGCGCGCCTGCGGGCGAGAGTGAGCTGTCAGCCGTGCTTGCCGGTCCGCGTTCGCAGCGCTACAATATCATCGAGCGCCTCGAGAAGCGCTACGGCGGCGGCGCGATCGTCGACTGCTCCGAGAGTGTCGGCGCGCTGGACGTCGGTAGTGCAGGGGCGAGCGGCGGCGGCAGCTTTGAGCGCGGCGAGGAGGACGACTACTACGACTCGGAGGACTCATTCATCGATGACGAAGAGCTTCAGCAGAACATCGAGGACATCCACGGACAGGCGAAGGTCAAGACCAAACACGCGGGCTTCTTCGTCAACGCTGGAGACGAAATCGAGACGATCGAGCGCGACGAGAGGTATATTGCGTTTAGTGTGTCATTGCGTGTATGTTCTGTAGGCTGTATGCGGTATTCTGACAGTTAAGTTGTATCTTCTAAAGTGACGACATTGAAGACGCCCGTAGCAGCAAGAAGAGCAAAAAGGGCGGCGCCGAGTCCTCCAAGTCGGTCAAGGGCTTCCTGGACGAATGGTCGGACGCGGCGACTGACTGGAGTCCGGAGCCAGAGGTGATCACGAAGCTCGAGATTCTGAGGAACGCAGTGCGAGAGCGTACGTGTGCTCCTTTCGTTTCGCACCACTGTGTTGAGAGCTGCTCACAATGTCTCATTGCTTCCTATTTACGTTCGTGTGCAGTGGAACAAGCGGCACCGATCACCAAGGTGTTCCCGCGAATTCTCGACGACGCGCTGCGAGCCGTCGACATCCTCGTGGTGGAGGCGCATCCGAACAAGTGGCGTGTGAACGGCTACTTCGCGACGCTCATGACGTTCTTGCCGTTCACGAAACAGTATCTCAAGGTGCAGTACGCTGCGATTGCTCTGCGTTGAAGAAAATAATCCCTGTGGCGTGAGTGAATGAGCTATGCACTCACCTTCTTTTTGCTCATTCGACAGTCCAACATGCTGCGACTTGAAGCGAGAGACAACGCGCGCAACGTGAAGGACGAGATGGAGAGAGCGTTCCAGGCACTCAGCGACCAGGTTCGCCAACTGATTTGCTTCTTAGAATCTCGATTGTCTTTGGTACAGTTCGTCGGTCGGTATGACTTATGTGTTGTGCTTCATCTGTGTGTAGATCGCTGTGTATGTGAAGCGCACCGAGTCCGAGCCCGTTGAGCAGGTCAAAGAAGGTTTGCTGAGTGATATATTGTACCGTTGCGCAGTGGTATGAGGCCACCAGCCACACGTTCTCAACATTATTGTGTGCACTCAGCCATTGTCCAAGACAGAGACGTTGCTGAGAACCTTCATCACCTGCTGGGAGTCCAAGACGACTGGGTGAACAAGGAGAACGACTACCGGTGCGTTTGAGACAAATGCATATGTTCAGTATGTTTATCACTCCCAATCTCACGCATTTTGCTGTCCTATCATGTGTACCGACCGCACAGTCAAATGCTCAAGACCGAGGACAAGAAGAACCTGAAAGAGCAGGACTACGCGGCGCTCAACTCTCGTCAGGAGAAGAATCGCATCTTCAATCGGGTTCGAAGGAGTCTAACGCATGTGGAGCACTCTCAGACGCTCGAATGTCTCATTGTCCTCTCTTCTCTCCTGAAATTTTATCTTGCCAGGTGCTCGCGCTCTTTCCTGCGGGGCTGATGGACCTGCCGTCCCTCCGAGGCATGAACAAGTCGGCGAAGTCCAAACCATCGAAGAAGCCTGTGGCACAGGCAAAAGGTGCAGCTGGGAAAACGACTCCCGTCGCAGCGGTGAAGCGCAAGACTCCTGCTGCAGCTACTGCTGCACCGATCCCGTCGCCGACAACAGTGAAGCGCTCGATCAAGCCGTTCAAGTCGCGTATGATGGACGACGCGCCCGCTTTCGTCGATCAGGACTTTGAAGAGATCGATGAGTGAGGTATGAGGCAGTCAATCGTTTACATAGAAACCATACAGCAGAGCCGAAGCAGTCAAATAGAAATCTAATGTTGGGGGATAGGAGACGCTAACACTATCAGCACAGTGGACAATCTCCTCACTTCTCACTGGCGGCCGTCAGCAAGTTGTTCTTCTTGACGCGCTCGAAGACGATGATCATCTCGCAATGCGGCGTGTGCGGGAACATGTCGACCGGGATCGCGTGCACGGGCTCGAAGGCCTCGCCCACGAGCGTCTTGGTCTTTGGCCCGCAGAGCGTCATGGCATCCGTGATGAGCGAGCCCGTCGGGTTGCATGACACGTACACGATGCGCTCCACGGGCGGGCAGCCGCGCAGAGCGCGTAGCACCTGGTGGTGCAGCCCCGCGCGCGGCGGGTCGACGATCGCCACGACGCGCTTGATCTGCTGCTCTGAGTCCGAGCGCTTGGCCTTGAGCAGGTCCTTCATCACGTCCTCGGCCTTGGAGTTGATGAACGACACATTCTCCACGCCGTTGAGCTTGGCGTTCACAGCCGCGTCGTCCGTGGCGGCCTTGCAGATCTCGATGCCGACCACTTTGCCCGCGCCTTCGGACGCGCAGATGCCGATCGTGCCCGTGCCGCAGCACACATCGTAGAGCAGCGTGTTCTCGTCGGCGTCCGCCTGCTCCTTCACGAGCGAGTAGAGCGTCTCGGCGCCGCGCGTGTTCACCTGGAAGAACGCACCGGGCGACACGGAGAAGCGCTTACCCAGCAGGTGCTCTTCGATCGTCGTCTGTCCGTAGATGTGCACGACCGGGTCGTCCTCCGATGGCGCCGAGACGCCGGCGTACTCCTGCAGGAAGATCGACGTGACCTTGACTGACAGTGACGCGTCCGTGAGCGCCGCGATGACCTTCTGCTTGAGGTCGTCCATGGCTTCACTGTCGTCTCCGCCGTCTTCAGTCTGAAGCTGCGGCGGCTTGACCTGCACTACGACCATGAGGTCCTGCGTGCGCTCGCTCTCGCGCACAGTGAGCATGCGCCACACGCCCTCTTGGGACTTGACGTCGTACACAGGGTACCCGGCCGTCTCGACGAGGTTCTGCACGGCCACGCACACGTGCTTCATGGTCTGTGACACGTTCACGCAGTCGTCCGGCTTGCTCGTAGTGATGAGGCCGTCGCGGAAGAGTCCAAGGCGGAAGCCCACGCACGGCTTGCCCTCCAAGTCGAAGCCGATGCTGAACTCGCACTTGTTGCGGTAGCCCTCCGTCACGGGCGACGGATGGATCGAGTCGGTCGGGCAGCACAAACCCTTGTGGCTCGCAAACGCCGTGAACGTTAGTGGTTCGCCGCTGCTGAAAGAAGTCTTGTTAGCGAGCACGATCGGCGCGGTCTTGACCACCTGGCCGTCACCCATGACGTACGACAGCTCATCCGTAAGCAGGATGAGCTGCGCGTTGTGCGACGACATGCCCAGCACGTCGCCCGCCACCTCCACGGCCCACTCCTCGAACACGAGCACGTCCAGCGCGTCAGACGTCAGCGGCGCGCGCCACCACTTGCAGCTGCTGTTGCCAGGGCAGTACGCGTACAAGTGGCCGTTGTAGAGGCCGATGAGCTTGGCGCCATCGACGTCGCCGATCTGCGTCCAGGCGCCCGAGGCGAAGCGGCCTGTGCCCTCTTGCTTGAGGATGCGGCCGTCCGCTGTGCAGCAGAGCAGCGTGCCGCGCAGCGACGCGAGCGACGTGATGGGCGCGCCGGGGCCCTGGCAGATCTCTACCCACTCGCGCTCCTTGCCGCGCTTCGTCAGCGCGCAGATCGTGTTGTCCGCCTTGGCTGCGACGAGCTCACTGCCGAATGAGACGATCGCCACCACGCTGTCCGCCGCCACCTGCCGCGTCCACTCGGTGCTCGCATCCGCTTCGTGCGCGCGCGAGTACAGCGCGCCGTCCGCCAGCACATACATGGACCCGTGGCTCGTGAGCCACGTGGGGATGTTGAGCGGAGCGCGCACAGCCACGGGCTTGTCGCTTTCCGCATTCTTGCGCGCGTTGTTGCGCTGGTCCACGCCGATGCGCTTCTCCTTCTTGCCGTACTCCTTGCGCGTGTTGCGCACGATCTTGACCAAAACCTTCTTCATCTCGGCCTCCTTGCGCTGCAGCTGTTCCTCGTACTGGATGCCGGCCCACGGTGTGACGACGTCGCTCGCGCACGTGGGCACGGCCTTCGCCTCTGGCTTGTCGCCGCCATTGTCGTCCACCTCGTCGCCGTGGTTCTCGCGCTCGTGCTGCTTGCGCTTCTTGCTGCGCGCCGCGCGGTCGTCGCGCTGCATGCTGCGCTTCACGAGCGCGTCCTTGGCCTCCATGGGCTCACCGCACCACGTAAGCGACTGCAGCACGGGCAGCGCCGTGTCGCGCTCCTCGCGCGTACGGAAGTGCACGAAGCCGAACGTGAGCTGGCGCGACTTCTGCACCTTCTGGAACTCCACGTTGTGCTCGCGCAGGAAGACCTCCATGCTCTTGGCGTCCTTCCACTTGCCGTAGTTGAGGATCACGGCCTTGATGTCCTCGTTGCTGCCGCTCGCATTCGACGGCGTCTCGTCCGCGTTCGCATTCGAAGAAGAGCTGCTAGTCGCGTCTACCTGCGTCGTCACGGGTACCTCCGCCTTCACGGGCTCTGCTGCTGGTTGTGCTGCTGCGTCCATTGCTGCGCTTCTTTTCCTGCGTTGCGATGCCGATCACTCAAGCGGATGCGAATGGCGCTTTTGGAATAATGGACGAAGAGGCAAGCCGCCTCCAGTCAATAGAGAAAACCTGAATTTTGAAATTGGGAAATTATGTACCCTGAGAAATGAGTATGTCTAGCAAAGCATTGCTTTACCTTTCTGCAAGCGATAAATACCTTTTTTATTCAAAGAAAAATATATAAAAGTGTATGCAATACATAAAGGTATACAAAGTGGAATTCAAGGTCCTCTATTTTGACCATTTTTCGCAGTTACTCGTTTGGGAGACTAGAAAGGAGACTGGGTCTTGAGTGCCTCTCGCTATCTCAAGTGTTTCTGGACGCGGACTGACTGCCACCCAGTAGTAGCCTCTCGCTCGACGAGCTTTCCTTCTTCAGCTGTGAGAACAAGACCACGACGTCAGCTTTCAAAGTGATTCGCCAAAAGCCAGGCACGCAGAACGGCTGGATCAGGAGCTGGTTTCCCACTTGGCCCTTCTACAAAGTTGAGTCGCTGGGCAGGAGCCCTCGACAGCATGCTGCTCCACATAGACACCTCCCTCTGGTCACGGAGACCTCATTTCCTTCTTTCTCTACTACGCCCACGGCCTCCTGAGCAGCAGCGCCACCGCCGTAGTCGAAGCTCAGCTCCTCGCCCCGCCGCACGTCGCGCTTGGCGAAGAGCACGAGG
>JAASGT010001035.1:0-12197 GCA_023334315.1 Globisporangium alternatum | reverse complement strand
GATGCAGGAGACGTGTTCTTTGTTCGCTTTATACGCATGAAAACAAGCGAGGAGCAAGGGCTCTCTCTCTATCCTGACGCTGACTATGTCACCTGCCCGCTCCTAGCTATCGCGCTCGCCTTGACGACGCAGACAGCGCTGTCAGCCGACCTCATCGGCAACCTCCCCGTGCAGGCAGAACCAACGCAACTCGCGCTCGGCGACGAGCCGCCGCTCATCGAGCTGCTCGACTCACCTGGCGCCGCGACGACCGCGCTCGCGCCCGATGCCGCCTCCTCCTCGACCCCCTCACCATCCACAGCCACGTCGCGAGCTGCAACTGCGCAAGAAGAGGCGCGACGCAATGGGGAAGGCGAGACAAAAGAGGAGACTGAGGAGCAAAAGATCATTCGGCACCAAGCCACTGTTATCGACCACCTGATGGGCTCGCGAAGCGCCAGGACAAAAGCCTAGATGTGCTCGAGGCGCTGGTAGGCGATGGCGCGCGTTCAGGGAGTAAGAGAGCTACAGCAGCGCGCAGCGACGAAAACACGCCGGCTAAGGGGCGACAGCGACCAGCGGCGACGGCGCTGAGCGCCAATTGGTACGACTGGTACTGCCGGGAGCCACATCTGTGGGATGCACAAGGCGAGAAGCAGCGCAAGTCAGACGCGAAGATGATCGTCGCTTATATGAAGCTGTTCCTTCAAAGCTTTGCGCTCCATGAAAGCGACGCAACGTACCGTGATGTGGCGATGTCACTCGGCGAGGCAGCGGAGCGAGGCGCGATCGCCTTTCTCGAGGAGCGCGCGATCTCGGCACGAGGATCGCAGTCAGTGCTCAAGCACATGCGCGAATTTCACAAAGCCGGCGTGTTAAACGCACTGATCGCCTCTCACAAGCGTCTTCTGGTGTCAGGCGCCATCGTTGACCCCGCACCGCGTCACACGCACGACGTGCTCGAATCTGTGCAGCAGTAGCAGTCACATAACAACACATTATAAAGAGCGCATACGATGTAGTCAAACGAACCTTTGCTTGTACTTCATGTGCGGTCGTTCTATGGGAGTGTGGTGCGCGTCATGTGTGTGAGCGCGTGTGTCTGATCGCTCGAAGTCGTAGCTGCTCGCTCGCGGTCGTGTGCGTGCGTGGTGGCTTGCTCGCAGTTGTGTGCGCTCATTCGTCGTAGTCGTGCTCGCTCGTCGCGTGCGCTCATCCGTCGTAGTCGTGCTCGCTCGCTCGGCCACGGTCTTGTGCACTCGCTTGTTTGTTCTCGTGCGCACGTGCTCATGCCTTTGTCGGCCTCTGCGCCTCTCACATGCGAACCTATACACACAACATGTATACATGCAATCACACACTCGCCCGCAGCAGGAATTGAACCTGCCCCACTAGTGTTGCCACTCGCGGTCTGCCCAATGCAGTGCGAGCATGTCTTGAGTTGGTCTTCGTCTTTCTTGTTGCTGGCGCATGAGGCTCGCGCGCGACTGTGTGAGAGAGAGCGAGGACGCGGCGCTGGTGCTCACGAGATCTTTTCTTTGTGTGAGAGAGGAAAAGCAACGGCTGTTTTCACTGGCGCCTTTCCAAAACCTCATGCTCAAGGTTTTAAAATATGCTCATAATTGTGGATCCCGCCCACGAGAGTCGACCCTCATTTTTCAATTTGCTGCCTTGCGCTCACATGACAGCCGCACACAGCGGTGACTAGTTTTCCTGCGAAAACGTTTTTTTCCGTTTTCTCGCAAACTAGGCAGCTTTGGAGCCTGCCATAGTCCACAAAAGCCCCACAAAAGCCCCTCAAAAGCATCACAAAACAAAAACAGACCTTACCTACACCTAATCGCAATTCGGTACACTGGTGGAACAATGTACCGTGTTTGTACCCACAGATGATATGTGCGGCTCGGTCGGAATTACGGTCAGAAGGTCGGATATTTTATGGTATGGATACGCGGATAAGTATAGAGGATCCGTAGCTCCTAGGAAAGATAGCAGGATTGCATGAGCGAGGTCGCATGCGCATGGCGTAGAACCAGCAAGCCATGCACGGCCATGGAGATCTCACTTCTGGATTTCGATCCTACCCAATACACCAAGGTTCACTAGGAAGCGCCAGCTTCCCCTGTAACTGTGTTTTTCAATCGAGATCTTCTACAAGTGACCCTAAAACATCTAAAACATCTAAAACATCTGAAACATCTAAAACATCTAAAACATATAAAACATATAAAATATCTAAAACATATGTCCTTTGTGATACCAGTCTTTTGGTTCATTTTTGTTTATGATGCAAAAAAATCGGTAGATAACAGCTGTGTGAAGTGCCTTTCTTTCCTGCTGTCTTGGACAGCATGATTGACCCTCCATCGATCGCATCGAAACAACCATGTTGTTCCAAATTCACAAATATACAGCATAAGCACAAAATCTGAAAAAAGCTCCAGATCGGCTCTACTTCCCGCACGTCTTTCTTAGTGACCAATACTTTACTTAAGACAACAAACGCATGTTGTATATACACCATGTTCATGAAATCCAAAACGCGACTTTTTCGGTTGGGGGGGGGTTAAAAACAGCGTGGAAACATCAGTCACTCGGAGAACGCCAGAAACATTCACTAAGCGAGTCGGCAATACACAAAACACCATACAAATGAGCCTGTGGTCACTCCTGATCCAATTTCATGCACCAATCTCAACTGAACCAAAACAAAGAAGAATCGGTTATATTTTGAAATCTTCTATTCTACCAGCATACAAGAAGCAAGTTGAGTACAGTCGTCAGAAACTGGCAGTCACTGAAGAGAAAAGTAAGATTATTCGATGTATCGGCAACGCGCCACAAGGATCTCAGGGAGATAGTCTGCAGAATGCGACAGCGCTCGTCTTAATGCGTTTGTAAATGATGACACGCTGTATCCCATACTATAGTGATTACAAGCCTTTTTCAGATAACTCCCCGAGTTCATATCACAAGGAAATCTTTCTTTACTCAGTGGCTGCGACTCAATATTCACGGATTCTTGGCGCATTCTCCATGTGTTCCTAGCGCAAAACGATAAGTGAAAGAGTATTTCCACATAGACAACTTCTTGAAAGAGTTTTTGCCTTTTCACCCTACAGCTCCTATTAATATCCAGATAGAAACGACTGAGCTTTTTTCTCACGTTTAGAAAACATAGCACCTCAGAGAAAATATTATTGCGTCGCAGCATGGGCTCATCATCAGGACGGAAATAACACCTCGAGGCTATCTCGAAGAAGCCTAGCGTTGAGCTAATAGAGCCTGCCTATCTTGTCAAGTCTGCTGTAAAGAATAGATCGTGTCCACCCACAAACACAACCTACGCAGCCCTGCTCGAAAGAACGCCGTCCATATCTTCAAAGCGCACGCATGTTGCTTGAAGTGCCAATTTGGGGGCGAAAATAATCCACAGAATGCATGGCTCAGAGCTGCGCGGCGTATGCAAAAGTTGATGGTTCCGAGCTGCTTTAGTTTTTGCTGTGGTGAACAAATAATAGGAGCGCAATCAAAAGGGTTCGAGCACTTTACACCAAGCTACAGCTGTACATGTCAATCACCTTCACATGCATGCAGCCATTCGCATCGAGATGGCTACACTGATGCACCACTGCAATCACCAATCAGCAACTCATTCAAGCTTCTCTACTCGTAACAAGAACTAATGGCTGTGGAAATAAACTAAAAGCACGATTCACTTCATACGTCGTTGGTTAATTCTGCATTCTAATGCATTCCGCCGACCTATCGCTCCGAACCTCCTAGACAAGAGCTGCTGCTGAAGCCAGGACCAACGCAGAAGGCTTCAGAATCGACAGGTCACGCCTGTCCTGATGAGGCCGTGTGGTCAGTGAATGGAAGATTCTTGGCGCGCATGTACGTGTGTGTTGTGCGGTCTCTCACTGGTGTTGTGCAGCATAGAAACACGCATGAAAGGCTTTATATTTCTTTCGAGTGCGCTTTGTCCAAGCAACGCCAGCGAAGACAACGAGCTCCGCCTGGGGATGTGGAGAAGCAGCACTAGCGGCTGTCAGCATAGAATTGTGCAGAGCTCGAAAATTTATTTCGCATCAGAACATGAGCACACGAGGCATATACTGCTGGGCATGAGAGGTTTCTTTCTTTGTTTTAGACTTGTCGGAATGTTCGTTTCCTTGTGCAGATTACGCACGTGTGCGTTTGCTGTATGAACGTGTTTGCTTGTTGCACATGTGTATAAGTTTGTTTGCTAGTGGTGGTTGTTGTTGTTGCATATGCTCATAGTCAGCACTTTCAATTCATTCCTTGTTCATTCTTTACGTCCCTCCATTTTCACACAGCTACTGTACTATACGTTGCTGCTGCTATGTTACATCTAACTAACGTTGTCAACTATCCTTCTGCTTTAGAAGGGGGTGGTGGTGGTCGTCCGTCTATTGCGGACGTTGTGTCAGCGCGGCATGCGAAACCACATCTTCGATCGTGAACCGCTTGGCTGGGTTCACCTGCAGCAGCGCCTCCAGGAGCTCCACCACAGCAGGCGAGACTTCGGCCTCGAGGCCCCAGACCTCGAGGATCTTGCGCACGCCAAATTCCATGAGCGCCTGGAAACCCTTCTCCTCCACCGACGCGCTCGGTGTAAGTGGCGAGCCCGTGAGCATGACGAAGAGCATGATCCCCAGCGACCACATATCTGCGGCCGCCGGGTCGTACTTGCGCTCGGCGACGACCTCGGGCGCCATGTAATACGCCTTGCCCACGCGCTCGTTGCACACGCGGTGGCTCTCGGTGCTCAGTCCGAAGTCACAGAGCTTGGGTGTGTTGTTTTGCAGCAGCACATTCTCGAGCGACAAGTCGCGGTGCGCAATGCCGTTCGCGTGCATGAAGTGCACTCCTTGTGTGATCTGCGCAAAGAGCTCCATGGCCTGCGCCTCGGAGAACCGGCTGTCTGGCGTGCAGTGCAGCAGGTCGAGCACGTCGCCGCCGTCGCAGTGGTCCATGACCATGAACCACGAGCCGCTCTCCATGAACTCGTGGCGGTACTGCAGGATGTTGGCGTGTGGCCCGAGGCGCATGAGCTTGGCAGCGATGCGGCGCTCGTCCCACGGGTTGTCCATGTTGCAGTTGATCAGCAGCGCTTGGCGCGCCTTGCGTAGCGAGACTTGCTTGACGGCGACGAGCGCATTCTTTGTGTGAGCGTTCTGGGGGCTCAAGTCCTCGCAGAGCCACACCGCACCGTAGAGCGCGTCGCCGAGCTTGTCCTGGACGCGGTAGCGTGAGTGCAATACGCTGTTGGCAGCTGCTGTTGTTGTTGTGCTGTTGGAGGCGGTCGACATGATGGAGGCACCCTTTGTTGTGTTGAACGCGCGTTTGTAAATGAGCAGGCAAACAAGCAAGTAGATCGAGCACGCAAGCACAACAAGATTGTGGTAGGGAGAGAAGGGGTGGATGGCTCAGAGAGGCGGAGCAGACGCAGGGCGACGCCTCGCCCCGTTTCACAGCCATTTGTTGGCGGCGGCGGTTGACCGGTAGGATGAGGTCCCACATGGCGCATCGTCTGAACGTGTAATCCGTGGAACATTTGGCCGACTTGTTGTCAATTGCTAGCAAAAATGTTACAGAGCAGCAATCTGCTGAGTGCAACGGAACTTAACCCCATTTTAAAAATTACCTGCGGAAATTGATATCCTTTTGTAATCGGTTTTATACCAAGCAACAAAGCAAGTCATTACAATGTAGTGCACACTCTGAGAACGGATACTACTTTGCTGTTTCAGCTGTGTGAAATTTGAAATGTAGCAAAACCAAAGAGGTTTCTCACATACATTACGACTGTCTGTTGAGTGATGGATGGAAATAGTAGTTGCAGCAACTGAACAAAAGGCTTCATGCGACGTCCGATGGGACGTGCCTACGAGATATCACAAGATCGCTCCCAACGGCATTCAGCAGGTGCGCCACAGAACGCCTTAGCCGATATTTTTGCACGAAATGAATCCATCCGACGTGGATGCAAAATCACATCCGTTTCTCTAAAGCTTCAATGGGTTATCGCGCGATGCTCTTGCGGTCTGGCTGCAGTTTGGTGGTTACTGCATCAACTTTGCCCCAGTAGATCGGGTCCGCGCCGCGCAACATCGTCAAGCTCATCCACTGCCATTCAGGGATTTGTTGCTGTGAATTGTGCGCCGTGTATGTTGCAAAGCATTTGAGTGGAGTACACAAACGTAAAAGCTACGTTATCGCTTGACAGACTTCTGTCAAAACTTCAACAGTGTGATTTTTTGTGAATTTCAGGATCTGAACGTTTGTAAAATGTCAAGATTGGTATTTTTAAAGCTCGAGATAGGATTGTCCGATCAGAAAATGTCCCCCATCCCTCTTTTGCCCGTTCCTTCTACTGAATTTGGATACATTTTTGAAGAAAACTTTGTTGTGTGTAAAACGTCAACTGCTCAAAAATCTATTTGGGTTCTTGAAACAGAACAACAACGTGCACGGGTTGGCAGGCAACAAGTTGACAAAAAGCCAACAAAACAAATCCAAAGCGGACCCCAGTATCCTACTAACATTATCTCAGAAGAATGAGAAGGTCTGAAGCCTGAAAGAGCAGCGGGACTCTCGCGAACAGTTGCTGGCTTTCTCGCCTTCCTCGTCGTTCTTCTCGTTGGCGTCAGACGCTCCCGTTCCTCACGACTTCTGACAGCTTCTTGTTCAAAAAAATATAGAACAGAGTGGTGCTCAGCAGCGTCGCAGCTTTTCGTAGCCCTGTCTAATGCCAGAAAGTGCGACTTCGCGACTTGCTCCGGCCTTCAGCGCATGCGAAGTCCTTGTGCTTCTTGCTGGCATTTATAGCCGTCCACAGACGTCCTTGCTCAACTCATCTGCTGTTGTTCTAAGCCGTGGACTTCTTCTTTATTCGCGTTTGTATTTCGCAGCTTGTTTTTCTATTTGCAACAAATTCGCTATGTCGCGAAAAATTGCTGAAAACTCGAGCCAAAGGATCTGTTAAACCTGGATGACGACAAGGAGCCGTTGCTCGGGATCCATATCGGACTGAATGACGCTACAATAAAATATACGAAAATATTCGCTGTTAAACAACACGAGAGAGCATCCAAGAATTCATCTATATCCTGACCAGGGCAAAGAAATTGAGCCTGGTCAGGGTATGGACGAATTTACGGATGCTGGCGCGGGGTGTTAGAGGACTACATACCAGTACAGTAGGCTGGTGTACAGTCCTCTAACATCCCGCACAGCTTCACGGACTCTTTGGGAATGCGCTGCAGTCAGGTCTTTAGGCACTTGCTTTGTACTACAGATTACAGAATTGAGCACCAGTCTGAAATTGTGCGCCATCCCTTTCTTTTTTAAACCACCCAGGTCCAGCTCCATCTCGTTCTTTGTTCCCTCTTGAAATCGATCATCACTTAAGTGTGGGAACACAAAATCCGTTCCATATCTCTTACTACTGAAGGCTGTGTACTTCAGACTGGCAGCCCCATAACTAAATGTCTAACCTACGCTCGAGTAACCTCACTGATTCTAAAGAGACGATTGCAAATACATTCAAATAGCCTTGTCGGAAATGGGACTCACACTCCAAATACCATGTCATTAAAAAATGCAGCGCATTAAAGTTATGCGTGAAGCTAGAATTGGATGATATTCTTGACAGAGCTCACCAATTGCTTATTCATATACCTGAGTGCACCATTTTAGCGTTCAAGCATTAATCTGTCGCAAAAACAAACCGTAGAAGCGCTCGTAAGGCACCAAAAAAACGTTGTTGCCAAGCGCGAATAATGTGAAGAGATTGAATACATGTGCTCCCAATGTCTATGCTCTATAATGTGAAGTGCGCAACAACTCGACCTGACAGTGAAAATAGGAAATATTGCTTGCTCTGCGTTGCTCAATATGTGCGACTATATAATACGCTATCGTATCTTATATGCGTGCAAATACGGACGACAATAAAAAACAGAGGCTTTTTATTAGTAGTCCCTCAGCAATATGGTTCGCAAAGCTAGTACGTCATGGCGATCAATACTGCGGTCTGTTGTATGCTGAAGAGAGCATTTTCTTGGGCGGTTCTGCCTCCAAGACAAGTGCACGTTCGATCATTTGAAGTGTATGGAAAACTTTTTGCCATTCTCAGTGTCAGTTAAGATACCATGGATTCATTTGATGGCTCTTATTCCGAAGGTTCTTTGTACCATTACACAAGTTAATTGCACTTTCTTGCAAATGATACTCTGGATTTTTTATGCTGATAAAAAAATAGTCTTATAAATATAACATCGATATTTGAGGCTAGCAAGTACAAAACATGAATAATAATATTGAGGAAATCATGACATACAGCATGCAAAAACACGTGGCTGAGAATTGACAAGGCGTTGACTGCAAAGGCAAGCGGGACAAGCTAAGAAGCAAAATACGAGCTCGTCAAACCGAAAAGCCAGCGCTGCAAGTTGCTGGCGTTTCGTTGTAGAATCAGAGAGTTTTCTTTTTTTGCTTGCACATGACGTGCTTTTGCTCTTTCGCGTCCGTTTTAAAAACAGGATCAAGGAACAAGATTGCAAAAAAAGAAGAAATAATATTCAAAATCCATATGAAAATGAACGCCGGGAACCTTCGAACATGCGCGAAACGGACAACAAGGCTGCCGAACAAATGATTGGACGGGCGCGACAGCAGCAGCCCAAGATCCAAAAGCGCCGCATATGGCTGCGTTTGCATGCGATAGACAGATAGATCCCCTTATTATTCAACGGCCATCACTTACCCAACGAAACACGACCGCCGTGGACCAATGAGAGGCTTCAAGAGCGATTACGAATTGCACCATTTTAGATCGTAATACACACCTATATCTGTGCACACATCGGGAAGATCAATTATATGCAAGTGGGCGCGCATGTCTTGTCATCAATTGCGAGCAGCTCGTGGCGCACAACGCGCGAGCCTTCACGGCCTCCTCTGCTTCCTCATATAATGGAGGATTGCTCATTATTGTTCATGGAATGCACTTCCATTGCTATAAGGGCGTTATTCGCATGTGAATGAGGTTATCAAAATGCTACCTATTTCGCTGTGTGAGAGCGCTTCTTCATGTCTCTCCTCTGCGCGTATGTAAGCAGCCACAATGAATTGCGCCCCAGCTCTTTCTTCCTTCGTGGCTACCGACCAGCTAAAATGCAGCTCTCGCTCTCTCCTTCTCTCGTAATTAGCCGAAGCCGTGGTCTCTCGGTGCTCGTTCAGAGCTTCGCGTCGTTTCGCCTTCTGCTGCCTGCTTGGACATGGCGAAGGTTGCGCTGCGACACGCTCTACCAGTAACCAGCAACGCATGAGTTTGTTCTGCGCCGGTTGCAGGCTAACCTCGCTAGATTTAACATGCTGCAGGTCGTGTCCACTCTCCCCAGTACGCCAAGCAAAAGTGCGTTATTCGCTGGTGGTGTTATGTTGTCTACGTGTTGGACTCAAAGGGTCGCCTTGTTCACCGTGAAGTTGTTGGAAATATATGGTGTCGATTATATTGCGGTTACCTGCTCTACATTGAAGCAGCCGCTCTCTACAGTATTGTACACTAGTTGTTCCTTACGCAATCAAACTCTATCATTTAAATATCTAATAGCCAAAATGCAGCGCCGGGTGGTGCGCCACGTCCTCGATCGTGTACCGCTTAGCCGAGTTCACTTGCAGCAGCCCGTGTAGCAGGTCAATCACCGCAGCGGACATGTCGCTCTCCATCTCCCACACTTGCAGGATCGCTTGGACACCAAACTTCTTGAGCGCCTGGAATGCCTTTTCGTTCTCGGAAGCGCTGGGCATGAGTGGCGATCCGGTGAGCATGATGAAGAGTAGGATGCCGAGTGACCACATGTCCGCAGCTGCGGGGTCGTACGCTTCCTGGGCGATCACCTCAGGCGCCATGTAGTATGCCTTGCCGACGCGGTCGGTGCAGAGGCGGTTGGTCTCCGTGATGAGCCCAAAGTCGCAGAGCTTAGGCGTGTTGCCTTGTAGGAGCACGTTCTCGAGCGACAAATCGCGGTGCGCGATGCCGTTCGCGTGCAGGAAGCGCACGCCCTCCACAATATCCGCAAAGAGAGGCATCGCTTGGATCTGCGTGAGGCGGTGGCCGGGCGCGTGTTGCAGCACATTCAGCAGGTCGCCGCCGGTGCAGTAGTCCATGACGACGTACCACGCGCCGTGCTCGACGAACTCGTGGCGGAAGTACAGGATGTTGTCGTGGCGGCCGAGCTGCGCCAGTTGCGCCATGATGCGGCGCTCGGTCCATGGGTTGTCAATGTGTCTTGAGATCGTGCGCAGCGCGTGCTCGGCCTTGTGCAGCACCACTTGCTTGATCGCGACGACGTCATGGCCGTGGTGCGCGTCCTCGCAGAGCCACACGGCGCCGTAGAGCGTGTCACTCAGCTTCTCGCGCACGAGGTACCGCTGTTTGTTCAGGCATATGGTGCTTGCGGCGGCTGGTGGGGTTGAGAAAGCGCTGTCGTTGGCAGTGGCTGAGGTGGTGAGGGTCGGGGCGACACTTGGTGTAACCATCGTAGTCGTTTGGCTCGGAGCTTGAGCTTGAAAGGGCGCTTGCGCAGGCGAGAGCAAATGTCCGAATGACGACGACGGCAAAATGACGACAGAGGTGGAGAGGAAAAAGCCAAAGGAGGAGGGATGACACCATGGTCGGCGAGGCGACTTCTTTCCGTCGAGACGACAAATTGTCTCGATTGGCTAATGAGCTGCTCGTAATTTGTACAGGAATCTTTTTTTCGATTGCCGCCGTACCGTAAAGTGACTTTCGCACGTCTCATAAAAGAGCCATTTGCATTTGGATGTAAAACGATTACGTTGCCATTTTATGTCGTGACGAAAGATTCTGCCTCTGTAATTTTATTCCTTTGATTTATTGCAGCATAGCCCATAAGGTATTTCCAATAGTGTGATGTATACACAACCTGTGATATTTTATACACAATAGATTTTAATAGCGAGAGTCACAGTGTTTGTAAAACCGAGACAAGGAAACGGATGAGCTGGTAATAAGGCAGTTGGTCACCTTTTGTATCGTGTAAGCTGCTGGGGTTTCACAGCGCCCCATCCTTTGTTTTTCGAGTGTTTACCAGTTTTCAGAGCCTATCACCAAGACTTTGCGATGGCTTCAGGCTTTTAGCTTTGTTTTCGTCATCTGTCAGTCCCTAGTCTCAACATTTTACGCTCTTGGCAGCTCATTTTTACTGTACTCACCTTCATTGCATTCAAATTTGGCTGGGGTTGCCTGTTGGCCAGCACACAAAGGCCCAGGCCACCTGCGCAGAATTCCCGCAGGATGATGTGCCCACCATCAGGATGCAGACCTACAGACCGCCGAAACTATTTCTTGAAGCAGAGAAAAGACCTCCAAGTCCGCACGTTTTTTGTGGTATTTCGTGATCATGAAGCGCCAACTCAATGCCATGGAGAGAGCGAGGGCGTTAGGCAGAAAATTATTCCATCTTGCTGCGCGTGAGAGAGCCACTGTCTGGTGCTGATGCGGGCACATCGTCGCGAGATACCACGTAAAAGACGGGCACATCGGTCGCGAGATACCATGTAAAATGGCGGTGCTTTCTTTTCGTCACAAGCGCTTTCGGGCATGAACAGAATTTCAAGTCTGCTAACAATCGCTTTGAACCATTCAACGCACGCGCGTGACACTTCGTACTTCGTACTTCAGACCTGTCTGATCTCTTTGACGCAAGCGGGAGCCAGATCGGAAGAAGATCCCCTCTGAAACCTTCACTTTTCAACATGGAGACCAACTCCTTCAACCTCGCGTCGCGTTCGAAAAACCTTCGCTCTCGCCGCTCGCGAGTCAACTGTGATCTTTTCGGGCATGTCGCGTACGTCCTCTCTCTAAAATGGATACAAACTGTATCAAACGAAAATGCACCAGTGCAAATCCTACACATAGACGTGTGGGCAATGTGCATGAGCCTACTAATAACGCGATCATAGAGCCGCTTGCTAACTGTCGTGATCTAGAGAATCAAGAACGTTTCAGGGTAGTTACTATTCACGCCTGGCAACTCTGCCTCTTCCAGTCGTCACTATTTCTTGCAACGCGTGCGAAGGACGAACGCCTGTTCTCGTCCCTACGGTACACACTTGTACTTCTTTGCAGTGGCGTTGTTCAGAGAGTTGAGCTTAGAAGAATG
>JAASGT010001034.1:0-12201 GCA_023334315.1 Globisporangium alternatum | reverse complement strand
GAGCGCACATCTCGCAGACAGGTCCAAAAGCCTGAGTTGAAGGTGGAGGAGGAGCGGCTCGCTTGCTATTGTTGAGCTGCTGACCGCTCCCCGCTGCATCCGTCCGCGTACAACGCTCTCGAAACCCAGATGGTACTGAAGCCTCAAGCGAAGCAATGCATGCCATCGCAATGCCTCTTTTCGTCTGGGGCGTCGGATGGGTCGATTTGGATGGCAGCAGTACAGTGTCGAATTCCTTCTGTACATGACGCTCAACTTCTTTGTTGCTAGGCTATTGAATATGTGGTGAATACCTGTACGTATCGGTACAAGACTTGCTGCAGCCTGCAGAGAGCAATGTGTATGAGCGCACATGCTCGTACAGCATCTCTATTATGAGAAAACGTGAAAAACACACAAAGCAAAGACAGGACAAATGCAGTATAAATAATAATATCCGACGACAACTAATATTTCACGCTAAAACGATAATCGACTTACATAAAAATATTCAAGTTTAAAGCTGTTTAAAGCGATAGACCGATTTACAAGAAAAAGATAGTTGGTGTGAAAAAACCCACACCAATTACGTCGACTATAAAGCGATAACCAAGTTACGAAGACCAAATGACAATTAACATGCCATCTCTGACTCAACCGGTAAGAAAATAGGGGGAAATCGAGAGGTGACTAAATCCGGAAATTATCTCTTGAGGCTGAATTTGATACCATAAATCCGCGTGGATCTCGGTATCTCAAAACACTTTCAATCGCCAAAATTGAGTGCGTTGATGAAGAGTTATTAGCATGAAGGTAGAGGTACCTCATGCCATTTTCGCCAAAAAATGCTAGCTGGTCATGCCTCAAAACTAGCATTTTTCTCATCACCTTCACATGATATCGATATGATTGGCTAGAAGTAAGTTTGGCACTGGATTTTGGCAAATGAAAATGACCAGCATACTTATGTGGTCAACATCAAAATCCAACCTGACTGTCGAAGTGTAATGTCCAACTCGACAACAATCGATAGGACGTCCATACATCGGCAAGAGTGTTGCAGCTGTGGAAATGTGAATAAGACGGAGGGTATGGGAGCCATATGGTGGGCGCCGTCGTCGCCGCCGCGTCCAATACACTCAAGCGGTCCGCTGCTGTTAGTGGCGCGGCGTGTGCACTGTTGGTGGTGGCGTATTATCAATAGCACCAACATTCCAATTTTTGCGCGGCTGGAAATCATGTGATTGGCCGTTTTACTGGTTGTGGAACTCCCCCCGCCTCCCCTCATCATTATCCAATATGAAAATGAAGGCCCAAGTGCCAATTACATGCAAGTGTAAAGTCTCGCGCTGCTCTGTGTGCTCGTGCTGCAGCAGATGCGGCTGTGATCATGACGGCAAACCGATTGAACACAAGCTGGCGAGAAAGCAAGGGAGGACACGGCAAGCGTGCGACGACAAGAGCTCTGTTGCCCCGAGGAAGAAGCGAGCAACAAATACCTACCGACCAGGTGCTTTCGTTGAGTCTCCGTACATCCCGTTCAAGAAGAAGGTCATTCAAGCGGAGGCGACGGTGCGGAAAATGATCAGTGCGGTCACCGACCCGACTGCTAAAAGCAGTATCGGTACGCCTTTGCTTCGTGAAGGCATTTTTCAAAGCCCGGCGGATGTCATGCGCGCCTTTGGGTTGGGCGACAAGGTGGATCGGCTGTACTCGCATATTCCAAGCATTCAAAGCCGCTCGATCCCCAGCACGTGGCAGAACAACAACGACCCAAGTATACAACGCGTCTTCAACTCGTTTCAGAAGCTGATGCTGCGGATTTGTACTGTCTTCTGTGGTATGTCTGAAGATGCTGGTAAAAGCTTTTGGAACGGATTTGTCCAGTCGCTACAAGCAGAGGAGAACCCCAAGTTGACAAGTGAAACCGTCGAAGAGTTGGCGAGATCGCTGGCACAAGCAAAGCGAGGGTCGGTCGAGAAGCGAGTCATTCGCGCACTTCTGTGTGGGATTTGCACATTTGCTCAATTGGAAGAGCTCGTGCGCGTGGTGCCGGGGTTTTCGATGTCTCGAACCAGTTTCGTGAAAGGTGGCAGCGACTTCAAGCAGATAGCAGAAGGGAACAGCATTTCCATTGCATCACGAAGCGTAATGCGCTACCAAGTTGCGTCTGTGGATGGCGCCATCGCGTTCATTCTGTCTCCATCAAACGTCTCCTATCTATCCTGGGGCATCAAGAAGGCTGTCGTTGATGGAAAGGTTCTCATCCTGCCTGCCATCACGCGAAAGAAAGCTACGAAGCACATTTATGATGCATACGCTCATCCGGCGACTCCGCACTCACCTGAAAGCAAATTACTATCAAGGGCTGCGTTTTATCGTGTGGTGGCTGCGCTGACTGCTGGTGATGTGAAGATGCGGAAAGCAGTGGACTATGTCACTGGGTTCCTGGTGAATGACTGCTTTGCAGTTATGGAGCGCATCGCTGAGGATTATATCGCGGATGGTGACGTCAGACAGTGCATGCTGAAGGAAATGGAAGTGGCGCGGTCTTATCTCAAGTACGGGTTTGGACAGGAGTCAAGCGATCGAGACAGCACTTGTGTTTTGCATGACCATCACTATGGATTAGATGCCCAACATGCACGTCCCCAATCCAACGAGCCATCGTGGTGTCACGGGTGTCAACAAGTATTCAAGGTGTATGCGGCGATGGTCAACTTTCTCACTCGCTCAGAGGCCCCAGCTTCAGCAATTCAAGTGGTTGAAGACTGCGCTGCCAAGGGCCGGCTATTTCTTGGTCACCGCATCCGTGTTTTGAACCAGCAAACGCACATCAGTCAAATCGTTGATGAAATGCAGCGCCAATGCCTGCGCACCAAGGGTTCGAGTGAAGCGCTTGTCGTCATGGACTTCAAGATGAAATTGGAGCCCATGTATTTCAGGGAAAAGACGGCTGAACACTACGGAAAGCGCGGCATTAGCTGGCACGGTATCATGATCCACTATTTCAACTATGAGATCGGCGAGCAAGCAGCGCCAATGGCAGCGGAGAATCGGATTTATGTTGACCACATCTGCGACGGCGACAGCAAGCAAGATCGCGAAGCTGTGATCTCTTTGACAGAAGCAATGCTGATGCGGATTCGAAAAGACCTCCCTCATATCAAATCCATCGTTCTCCAGTCGGACAACGCAACTTGCTACCAGAACGCGCTAATCGTCTTGCTGCTTCCATACCTCTCAGTCGTGCACGTCTGTGAGGCTGGCACGTAATGGCGACTCCAGCACCAATTCCTGAATACGAGAACGCAGTCACCACGAACTCTGGACAGTGTCGATAGTTGTGATCAGAGCCAGCAGCTGCGGCGTACACACGGCAAGGTTCATCGTGAACAAACGACAGATGCACGTCGTTTACTCGCTTGACATAGGTCTTGAACTGTTTCTCCATGGGCTTGATGCCTGCAACGAGGGTGTCCAGCTTCTCTCGATCATGCTCAACCACTTCAACAATGCAATTTGGAAGCCCGCCATGACTCTTTAAGCCGATGACCGCTTGCGTTGGAGTGACGCAATTGTGGCCCTCTCGAATCCACATCTTGAGTACTCCCATTGATCTCGCGAAGTGCGCGTCCAGAACTGACTTGCCATCCTGTGTTTCAGTGTGGATAAATCGCGATACTTGAATGCCGCCTATGCTTTATCCAATCTAACCTCGCACCTCCAGCTGCTGAAAGAAATATTGATACAGAACTTCAAAGCGCAACTGACTCTGGCGATGAAGATGCGGAAGAGCCCTGGGGTTGCGAAGAGGACAATATCATCCAAGATTCGAGTGGGAGCAAGTCTGAGGACCCAAATATTTCCGATGATGACTGCTGTGAAGAGGAAGTGCTTGGCACTGATCACATTCTCGCGGAAGCTGCGACTGGGCCGGTTACTGGCATTCAGATTGCGACTCAAGGCCAGCTACTTCGGAGAACAAGACGCTGGCGGAATCAAGTTTCATCTCAATGCAGTCCATGCGAAGAGGAAGTTGCGTTTGAGTCCCGAGATATTGTCTCGTATGCAGTGCGCAAGGCTCTTCAAATGAGCTCGATCCAGCAAGCTCTCTACTCCCGCGAACATGGTCAGCTGTCGATCATTGATACTGGACAGCACAGGAGCGATGACATCTCGATTGCGGCTTTGCTGAGCTTCTCTCATTTTCCTGCTGGCTGGGCAGTTCGCCCGAAAGTTGGACATATGTACGGCCAGAAGTACATCGAAGAGTTCAAAACTGAGATTCGAGAGCTGTTTGACAGAGGCCAGCAGCTGAAGTCCAGCAAAATGGGCCCGGGGTGCATGCTGGAGTCATTGAAACTGAATCACCCAAATCGGTTCGATTTGCCGTCGGAAAGCGAGATTCGACAAGAGATTGTGAGGCTAATGAGAATCAAACCTGATCATAGCGCTCGGCATTTCCTCAAATCGGATGCCGCAGGTGGCTTCTCAACTGATGCTGCTCAATTCCTCGAGAGTCTTCTCGCCACAAATCCACGCATCACACCAAAGAACGGTCTGGCTGCGTTCCGTAAAGCATTCGGCTCCGACGTTTTCACAGATGCTCAAATCAAGAAGCGGATCAGCAATACAAAGTCATCTCTCAGGCGCTTACAATCAAAGACATAGTCTGGTCTTCAATGCGAGAGGTATTCATTTTCATTTACAACAATACACATGATCTTTTCAAAACACCACGTTTATTGAGCTCGTTGTTTCCTAAATCCAGAGACGCACGTTCTGACTAAGTGGCCTTATTCTGCGGCTGCGCAATGTTGTATATGAGGCTCTTCAGATTGACTCGATCGATTTCTTACTCTGAAGCACAAACGCGCCGGCAGCAGGGCCACAATTCTCCATTCCAAAAACTTGGCGCCAGCGACGTCCATCACGAGACGCAAACCGAGCCACTCACCATGTCGGAGTCACCTTCGCCACTACACGAATATACAGAGCCGCCAGCAGCAACACCACCGCTGCCGCCGTACTAGGCGCCTGCGCCAACAGCAGCGGACACCGTGTCGACGGCGTTAGCGTCAGCAACCGTGCCAGCAACCAAGCGAATCTGGCCGACAGGCGCCCAGTTGACGGCGATTGAGACAGCGAAGCACTGGTAGACAACGCTACATCGCCCGCGACCGGCGCAACGCTCGAACCACCGGACATCTCGATCTTTCCACCGGCAGACTCTCTGACGGACAACGCGATCACACCAGCAGAAGCAGCACCATACGAATCAGCACGCTGCCAGCGCTCGCACCAACATTGCTCGACACATTCGCGTTGCCGCTCATGCTTGAACTTAATCCGATGCCACTCAGCAAGCTTTGCGCAGCGCCACCGTCAAAGCGTTGTGACCGCCAGGTATGCTTACGGCACTTCAGGTAGAGTCCGCACCTCCACTCATGCTGATCGCACTGCCGACGCCAGACGAACTAGCACCTCCGGGCTGCACGACCTTGCCACCGACAATGCCAGACTCGCCACCGACCGCGTTCACGTCACCGCGACGCTGCTGCACAAACGCACCAGCAGACAGAGACACCGAGCCAGACACACCGCTAGCTGGTTTATAGCACATACGAGCTCCACGCGCTGAGCAGCCTACCCGCTGTTGTCATCCTGCTCGTGGTGACTCTCATACGGCTACTCTCGTTGTTCTCGTTGTTCTCGTTGGCTGGTTCGTCAATGAATATGTTACTTGTGATCAACCTAATTCACAGTGTATACTCATTTAGGTACGAAATTTTATTTTTGGTTTGTTTCAATGAGTGGGACAAGAAAAATGCTAACATGGAGGCATGGCCTCCATGCGAGGAGAGGTGATTTTGATCGCTCATATCTCGTAGACCATGAAAGCAATCGAGCAAAAAAATAGTGCATGTGCATCAGAAGATCAAGACGTGCTCGTGTATCAAAGCACTGCTCGTAAATCGAATATCCGGATTTAGTCAATCGGCGTTGACCCCCCAAAAAACGGTGATTTTGTACCGATTGAGTCAGAGATGACGTGTTAAAGCCAAATTCTTTCAGAAACGCTATCAAAAGCGAAATATGCACTTTGAAGGTCCTTGATACGACGTGTGAATGACCTCTGGAGACATAAATGTGGATGTGGAAGCTGTTTGGTTCTGTACTATACTGCATATTGTCCTAGCTATACCGACACCCTAGGTGTAATGATGCCGCATGCTGAAGGACGCCGTTTAGAGCAAGACGTAAACCGTATGACGGTTAGTGTCGAGTACCCTTGTTTTCTCTCCACCGACCGCACAGTCTCTACGATTTCATTCATCTCCCTGCTATGCAAACTTATGATGGGCACTCTAGACGCGCGCCGTCAGGCGGTTCTTGTACTCACGTACAAGACCCGAGAAGTCTTCCTGCAGGTACTCTTGTGGATTCTTGGAGCTTTTTGCCTGTGGCTGACCCATACGTTAAACGTGCTACACGCGATGACATGGGCGATGACAACTGCTGATGATATGATTTAAGCGTCTAGCACCAAGCAAGAGTCCGGCGATGGTACAAACAGGATCAGAAGCAAGGACAAAGACAGCGTAAAGTGATGGTCCCAGTAGCATTATGCACAAAAACGGAAGTGGTGATGCCAGCAACAACAGACGCAGATCTGGCATGTGATCTTGATCTCGTTTAAAAACCTTGGAGTGCACCAGGAGCCAATGGGTCTAATATTGCTCCTGGACATGCATGAAAGAGAACAAGAAGGTGTCAAAGGGACAGTCCTGGAGAAAACAAGTTTGGCTAGTGAGCAGAAATAGAAGATTGATGACATTCACTGCTGTTTATTACACATCAAAGCACTTTCATGGTGCCAATTTGTGAATGACGTCAATTGTTCTTCGTACATTCAGCTCAGACACTCGAAAGATTAACAGGAAACGATTAATTATGAGTCAACTATTGCAGTTATTATGCAGTTAGAAAGGACCTCTTTGGAGCTGACAGTATGTTCCGAAAAAGAGCGAAAATCCATCATTTGCGCGACAAGGGATGTCCAGCAATCGGCGGCCGCCCCCATCATTTCGAGACCGGTTGGTGAAGCTGTTTGGTCGTTCTCGCTTGCGGAAGCTGCGTCGTGGTGGAGAAGTGTCGCGAGGTGTGCTCCAGTCAGGAGTAAGCGTGTAGAGTAGGTGGTTACAGTACGCGAATTTGTGAAAGTTTGCGCACTCACATGTCTTCTGCTCTGTGTTCACTCTCCAGTCTTCAGCTGGTTGCCCAAGCAGCTCCAACTTGCCTTCGTCACGGACTGACGCGGCTCAATTTGCTGTGGCGGGCGTTCTGCTCTGTATTACTCTCACTACATTAGGGCCTGTCGCGGATCCACCGTGCAGAGTGTACCCCAGGTTTGTCTTGTAATTCTGTCCAATTGTGAGAAGGCTCTGATCGCACTGATGTCTCGTTTTCGTTTTCAGTGTGCTGGTAGGAGCAGACTCGTGACGTAACGGAGTCGAGCCGGCCGTTGACTTGAACTGATAGCACGCGATGAGCTTCTCGACGGTAGCGGTAAGCTTCATTCGCGCACGAAGCGTGTAATCGCGCTTGAAGTCCTTATTGAACTTTTCTGCCGGATTGTTTGACTTTGCATACCCACCAGGTGTCCAGTAGCACTGCCAGCGAGAGAAGCACGACTGGACCCATTGCTCCGAGAGTACGATGCGAAGCCGGTAAGCTCCTCGTGTGCGCTCCATGTCCTGTATGCTCGTTCTTTGATGAGGTCGAACTCATGCTCGCTCTTGCTGCAGTGCATCTCGTTGATGAACGCGAAGACAAGCACCTTCGCTGCAATGGGGTACACATACTGGGTTACACCTCAGTAATCCAACTCCTTGCCGAACACAGTTTGCGCAATTGCTTTACGGCCGAACCAGAAGTTTGCGCCTTTTACCATTTCCCCATGAGCTGCGTACTTACGACAGCGAGAGCCAGCCTGCAAGGCGGCTCCTTCCATTGGCCATAATGATAGATTATTGTCCAATTGACTGATTTGAGCTCTAAGAGCCAATCGCATTTAAGTCAACTTAGATTTAGTATCAGCATACAAAACTCTAATGGTTTCTCCCAAAGGGGAGAATCCGCTTTCGTACTTAAATAAAACAGTCACAATTTACCTCTTTCACGAGCAAGTCTTTTGTGCGGTCCCTGTCGGTGCAGGAGACCACCCCCTCCCCTCGCCTCGTTGCTCTGCTGAATGCAGGCGACAGAGAACTGTGCGCGTAGCTGCGCCTAATAGGTGAGCTGCGCACGTCCTTCCTCAACGTCACGAGTCCTTGTGGAAGGACCGCACGTCTTCGACTTGCAAGCTAACGACGTGTATTTAATGTCGTGGTTGTCTATGTTTGATAGGCAGACTTTGCACCGCCGTGGCTGGTTTTACACCGTCCTGTACGCCTTCATCTTGCCGAGCAGACCTTCACTCCGAGACTTCATCACCATGGTGGCAATGACGGTCCATGGAACGCGCGGAGTCATAGCGATTTCTATATAAAACAGCGTGGCGTGCGAATCAGTGCGAAAAGAAGACACAACATCTTAGTCGCGTTGTAAGGATCGTCCACACTTAAGTGAGTACGGACTGTAGACATCAACCGAAGGATCGAGCGAGATGGGCGCTGGTCTGGCGTAGAGCGAGCGAGGAAGCAAATTGGAGAGAAGTGGTGTGGATCGGACGGTCGTGCTGCGGCGAGTGCGTGGCGAAGAGAAGAGGAGGCGGAGAAGGCGAAGGCGAAGGCGAGCTTGAGGAGAAGCGGTTGTTGTTGATGATGGTTAATTGGGAGGCGAGAGTTGTGAGCCTACTTGTTTGTTCCTGCCTTCTTGCTTCTTTGTTTCTTGTCCAGAGGAGGCGCCCTGTGAGTTGGACATGGCCGTAGGACACAGGCGCGTGTCTATGCCGTAGGACACAGATGCTGCCGTGTCTTTACCCCTACTGGATTATTTTGGTTTATTTTCTATCTACAATGAATCTTCAACCTACAGCACGTGCCAAGTACGTGAGGCACGTACTCGATGTTTACGCTATCTTGTTATTTTGCTATCTTGAATGTTTGTAAAATGGGAAAGGGAAAATGTTGATGGCCAACACGCTGAGAGTGATGGTCCATCCTTACATGCGTAGCTTCTTGTGTTTCGAAATACAGCAAAGCTTGCGTCTAACAATACACATTGTATTTATTCTTTTGGTATTGATCCTTAACTGCTTTGAAGTGAAGTTGGCGTTCACGACCGCGAGCGCTCTGCTTCACGCATGGCAAGAGCGCTGGTGAGCATGTGCTCTTCGTTTAAGACTAAAAATGGGGCCATGAATACCTAGTCGCTCTATTAAACCCGGAGCCATGATAAGGTATGTGTGAAGCGTTCCGTTTTAGTGGGTCTGCTCGCCAGCTGTACATTTTCCAAAAGCGAGGCGGGTACTCCAAAAGTATTTCACACTTGACGATGAGATCAACTCCTACTCGTACTTTCTGTAGCGTGATGTCTTTGTTTTTCTCCTTGTGTTTTTCACCGGCCTTGTGTTTCTCAATGCTTCCCCTCTAACGGATACTCCCGAATACGTGCCCGGCCCCGAATAGAACCCGGGGTGGACACTGACATATTCAAATATAGGACCACCTGAGCTAACCTGCTGCCCACATAAACGCACTCATTTATTGGGTCATCTCAGCTCGCCGTTTTGATCATTTGTTCCCTCCGTGCTTTGCTTGGTGACTTCCGCTGTTGCTCTCAGTGCAATTCTCACACCCACACGCAAATGCCGAAGCGAATTCCGATCAACAACTGGTGCAAGCAGGAAGTGATCCACTGGATCGAAATCAAGGGCGAAGGAGTACCTACACGCGCTGTTCAGCATTTCCGATCGCAAGGGTGGTCAATCGACAGTGGCAGAACCCGTAAATGGTGGCATGATTGCGAGAGAATCAACGTTGCCGATCCGCGGAGCAGACAACTTCCAGGCGACGAACGAAAGCCGCTGTCGGGCACCATGGAAGAAGCCCTGTTCGACGAAATCATGAGCAAGCGACTGAAGAAAGAGAAGAGGACGCGTGCGTGGATCGCCAGCACGGCGGTCGTTATCTTCGCGTTTGAGACGAGCGATAACACATACGCGACGGGAAGCGTATTTGCGGCATTGCTTCACTGGATCTCGAACTTCGTGAAGCGATTCGATCTCTCGCTGCGTCGTCGAACGAATCTAACGACGCTCAGTGATAATCTGCTCGTGTTCCGCGCGATTTCGTACATGAGCTTCCTGCACGCGGCCAAGCCGCAGATGGGTCTCAGCCGCACCATCCTGATGGATGAAACGGCGGTCTACTTTGAGGACGCCCGCGCACACACCGTCGACATGACTGGGCCCACAGGGTTTGCGTCAATGTACGTCACTGTCGTCCTCACAGTGTCTGCTGCTGGCAAGAAGCTCCCGCCACTACTCATCTGGAAGGGCAAACACACCGCGCAGTTTGAGAAAAGGCAGGTATGTTCGTGAGCCAGTAGCCTCGCGCGCGGAACGACAGCAAGCTGCACACAGCGACGGAAAAAGACGGCATCGCTGAAAGACATCCCCATAGTTAAGGAGCGTCGTCGATCCAAGACACAAAAGCCGGTATGATGGGCAGTGATGGGGTATGAATGTTGTGATTGGTGAAAAATGCAAAAAGTTGCACACATAGGTTGTAGAAACCATATGTTTGAAAAAAGATACGTTTGTTGCAATAATATTATCTTCTTTCTGATCTGTTTCTAAACTTCAACAACTGTGTTTCTTGGAATTGCTCTTTCAAAGCTGCGCATAACAAGGAATGAAGGAAGTTCCTCCCACAATGCAATGATTCTCTCGATGGCATTGAGCCGCTCTTCGCGTGCAGTGCTTAATGGTTTGCTATTCAAAATCCATTGGCACGCATATCGGCCTTTAGTGGTCCCATTATCTCCACGTCCAGCGGCTGACATACGGCAGTGCTGTTCGGGGGCAAGGGAGCCACCGTGGCGCATGCTTCTTCATCAACAACCCGCTTCTTCAGTCGCACGCCTTTCGAAATTGTCTAGAAGAAGGAGAGCAGGTGCATCTATTTCAAAATTAAGCAAACTCTTAGCGTAAAAATCCCGAACGTTTGAGTTCATCCACGCATTGTCTTGAACGGTGTAGACGAGACCGGATGTGTACATTGGGAACTTGTCCTCTTTAATCGTGCAGCCGAGCTTGGCTCACAGAACGAACAAAACCAGAAACTTATTTCCTGTGAACAAAATATGATTGTAAGAATATGAACATAAGAACACATCGCAAGGCACAGAGAGCAAAAACTCACCATCTGAACGAATTGTCAACACAGCTGTCATGCGGCCTGGGTGCTTTGTTGACTCCTTCACCTTCGCTGAGCCCTTGCGACCACGAACTCCCCAAATGTGACGGGGAACATCTCGTACGGAATTGCGTTTTCATCGACATTGCAGATTTCCGAGGGACTGTAGTCGCCGTACGTTTCCCAGAAAGTAACGGAAAAGTGAAGCTGCGCGTCAAGCAGTGCCTGGTTCGGTAGCTTCGATCCCAGTGGCTATTGTGCTGAAAAACCATGACTTGCAAAATATAAAATAGTTAAAACAACAAATTGCGTGTGTGAGCAAATCAAAGGAATTGCAGTATCGTACCGATTGGCATATCGCTGATAGAGATTTTCGAGCACTTTCTAGCCGCTCAATTCGCTATTCTTGGTTGTCAAGTATTCGTCCAGCCAATCTGGGTTGTTCTGTGAGATGAACATAATCATACCTGACGTACACACACTTCAAACACAAACAGCAAGTTAGGTGACCACACAGCCCACGGCTCATCGACATGCACAAAGCAAAACTCATTTTTTCCCCACGAAGCGCGGGCCATCGTTGCCAGTCAATTTGCGTTATTCTGATTTGTGAAAAAATACAATAAGTAGTCTTCTGATAGGCTAATATATATTCGCCTTTCTCTTTGCTTAACTATTGGACCTCCAAAGTGCAACTCTTTTGCCAGCTTTTTGTGTCTGCCGTCTTTTTCCGTCGTTGTGTGTACTTACGCGCTGGATCGATCTCGTGATTCCGCTCGTTGACGTGAGCCCAGACAAGCATCTCGTACGGGACTCAATGTGTAAGGATGCATGATTACAGGACCTTCACTCTTGG
>JAASGT010001033.1:0-12216 GCA_023334315.1 Globisporangium alternatum | reverse complement strand
CGTGCGCGACGGCACCGCGATCTGGATTAGCACGACGCTCTCTCGGCGCTCTGGGTACGCCGCCAGGAAGCGCTCCATGGCTAGCATACGGTGCGGGATGCCCTTGATGTAGTCCATGCGGTCGACGCCAATGATGATCTTGAAGCCAGCGAACTTGACGCAGAGTTCTTTAATTCGCTTCTGCGTCGCGTCGCTCTCCAAGATGTTCTCAAAGTGCTCAGGGTCAATGCCGATGGGGAACACGCCCACAGAGGAGAAGTGGTCTTCGAATTCGATGCCCTTGGGCGACGACGTGGCGCCCGGTATCCGCGCACAGGCCGAGAGGAAGTGCCGCGCGTAGTCGTACGTGTGGAAGCCCAGCAAGTCGGCACCCAACAGCCCCTCGAGGATCTGCTTGCCCACGGGGAGCGTGCGGTACATCTCGGACGATGGGAACGGCGTGTGCAGGAACCAGCCGATCTTGCACTTTGGGTGGCGCTTGCGCAGCAGCGACGGCAGGTTCATGAGGTGGTAGTCGTGCACCCAGACGAAGTCTCCGTCGCGGTACACTTGGTTCACGGCCTGCGCAAAGCGCTTGTTCGCGAGCTTGTACGCGTCCCAGAGACGGAAGTCAAACTTCTTCTCCTGGCCGGCCTTGAACAGTGGCAGGGGCACATAGTGGAACGTGGGCCAGAGGATGTCGTTGCTGAAGTCGTTGTAGTAGCGCGACGCGATCTCCTTCGAGAGAAACACAGGCACGCAGTTGAACTCTTTCGCGAGCTTCTCGCGCACCTTGTTCTGGTCTTCGTGCGCGATCTCCTCGCCGAGCCAGCCGATCCAGATGAACGGCACTTGGTCGCGAATGCCGTTGAGCGCGGTCACGAGGCCGCCAGAGCTCATCTTGAAGCTCCACTCGCCCGTGGTCTCGTTCTTCTGAAACGAAATCGGCAGACGGTTCGAGACCATGATCAGGCGCCGGCGCGAGTCCGCCACGGGCGGTAGGATCTCTTCCTGCGACTTCTCGGTCTGGATCTGCACCATCGACAGCTGGCGCTGGAGCTCCTGTATGCCCACGAGCAGCTCCTGCTCGCGTGCGTTCATCTCCGTGATATCCTCGTCATCGTACGTGAAGTCGTCGCGGCTCGGGTGCGTGCGTGGTGAGATCGAGCGGTACATGTCCTGCATGCGCTGCTCGTGAGCTGCGCCGTTGTCCGACTCGTCGAAGCTCTCGTCGTCCTCATCGTCCTCGCTCTCGCTTTCGCTGCGTTGGCTCGCGTCGTCTTCAACTTGGCTCGCATCTTTTGGTACGGTCGCTGCCGCTGATGTGCCCAGTTGCTGGCTGCTACTGCTGCCGCTCGTGTCGGCAAAGTGCTCGTCTTCCGAGGCGCGGCGCGCGAGCTCGTGGTGGGTGGGCTTGGTCATCTGGTGAGCGCTCGTGCGGACGGAGGAGCGTAAATGCGGAAATGACGAGAGGCGAAGATCCTTTGCTTTTGTGGCTGCTTCAGGTTGCTTTCGTTCTGCTTGGTGGCTGCTTGTGGCTCTAAGGGAGGGGCGAGCTTGTCGCACGCATGGGAGGCGATTGAGACTGTGCCAACGGGCGAATGATCCATTCTTCACGACACTCGCAAGGTAGAAAGCCCTCTCCAAAGAGGCGCGAGCGTCCAATAGCAGCTTTCAGAGGGATTACACACAAATTCAGAGAATAAATAAACAATTCAAAAAATCGATAGCAGTAAAATCAACACATTAGAGAATTTGTTGTCAATTTAGAGATTTACAATGAGTGTTTTTAATATGTTTCTTTTATTTAATACATAGCTTAAATACAATAAAGTAGAGTTTTCTAATTTCATTCTGCAAGCTGATGAAATCGAGTTCTGATGAGAGCAAACTCACGATGCTCACTTTACGTTTTCCATGACTAACGCGACTTTTACATCACACACTCTGGTTTTGCCTTTCGAAGCGTCAACTTCTGTCAGATAGCTTGAGGGACGTCTCAGTTACATCATGCGCTTGTAGACCAAAGAGCACAAAGGTTCGGAGGCGTCTCGAACGCATTGTCGACGAGAAGGTGGCGACTTCGTGGGGGTTCAGCGAGCAAATCTTGCGTCAATCATGTCTTGACTGTGCTTGACCTTGTTGTGGGTATAAATACTTTACCCAAAATAGATCTCCATTCGGGCTTTTTCGACAGAGCCGTTCAAAAATAGCACAGCTCCTACATTTCTACCTACAAAACTATCATTTTTCTTCCATAGAACCACTTCTTTGTTTTGGGTACTTTCCAAACCCCAATTTGGGCTCCGATTCTGTCAAGCGGAACGCAGCCTCCGTCTGTACCGCGTCCTGCTGTCGTGTTTGTTTCGAGTTGACAGCGGAAAGGAAGAAGCCACTAACTGTTGGCGACGGCGACAGCGCTCCTCTCTCGTCTCTTGACCAGCGTCCACATCGACGCGCTTCTGAGTGTACGTACGTCTGACTCCACTCGCCCACCTCACGGGCCGCAGCGTTGAGCAGCGATACTGCCGAGCGAGCGCCGATTGATCAAGTACCACCGTCAGTATCGTCCGCTCGACATTCACTCACTCAGAACGTCGAATTGACCGGAACCTGCGTGTGACGCGGGTACAAAAAGCCCCCTCCTTCTCCTGCGCGCACTCTCTTCAATTCTTCGTTCCGCCCCGACGTGCTGAGCAACAAGAGAGACCAGACGAAGGGAAGGGATGATGAATCATCGCAGCATGGTCGACTTTGCAGGCGTGACGCGGCCCATTCTGATCCAGACGACCTCCGAAGAGGCCATGTCGCTCTTCTCGACCTCGCCGCTCACGATCACCTCATCAGCCGCGCTGCCATCGTCGTCGTCAGCGGCTTCCTCCTATCGACGCGCGGCGATGCCACATGGCGGTAGTAACAGCGACTCGTACGTCGTGCCTTCAACTTCTGCGCCTTCGGCCTCGCGGTACATGGCTGCGTCGCCATCCACCATGTCATCGTCGTCGCGCAAGTCGGGGTCCATGGCGAGCGGCGACGCGTTCTTCGTCGCAAGCTCGCCGCACAGCCAGCAGGGGCAGTACCTGCACCAGCACCACAACCAACAACACCCGCACCACCAGCGCAAGAAGAGCGTGCCGTGGATCCCCGATAGTCTTGCGGAAAGGTGCTACGGCTGTCACTCGTCCTTTTCGCTCGTTCTGCGGCGGCACCACTGCCGCCGCTGCGGGAACGTCTTCTGCGACGCGTGCTCGTCGGCGCGCATCCCGCTCGTGTCGGCAGGCTTCTTCACGCCCGTGCGCGTCTGCGAAAAGTGCTGCATAGCCGCGAGGAAGGCGCACGCGAAGATGGTCGAAGAGCAGCAGCAGCAACAGCAACAGGTTCAAGACGAGACATACCTGCTCTTCCCACAGGGGCCACGCGATTCGATCGGCCACCAGTTGCAGCGCCGCGGAAGCCTTCCGCCACAACGACGCAAGCAGCGCGCCATGACCGAGTCCGTCGCCCACGCGAGTGGTATGTTCTTCCAGCAGCCAGTACACCGCAGCCGCACAATTGGCGATGCCGCGGGTGTCACGAACCACCGTCTCTCGGCGCAGTTTGGCAACACGGATCACCTGTATGATGACCGCGACCACGAGAGCGACGACGCGGGCCAGGACTACCGCATGCAGACGCTTCCGGGGGAAGTCGGCATGGTCTGCAGCGAAAACGTGCGAATCCGCTTCATGGAGCGCGTAGACCACCTCGGGACGCTGTACATCACCAACTATCGCATCGTGTTCAGCCCGTACGTTGGCGCCATGGGCGATGCCAAGAGCGACGCAGAGCGAGACTCAGTGGACAGGAAACTGGATCCGCGCTTCTCGGCAGATCTGAGTGTGAACGCGAAGAGCAACGTCAAGGAGGACGAGCTGCCGTACGCGAGCGACTTCCACAGCGAGGCCGTGCACGCGTACCAGGCGATCAACATTGTCTCCGTCGAGCGCCTGAAGAAGAAAGAGATGGCCGAGAACGACAGCGGCATGATCGACATTGTCTGCAAGGACTTTCGTCACGTGCAGTTCTTCTTCAGCGGTCTGGTATCGAAACAGACGTTCAGCAATTTCGACCGCTCGTACTCGTTGATCCGCCAGTATGCGTTCGGCGAGCCGACGGGGCCACAGGAGGAGTTTGCGAAGCTGTCAATGGAGATCTTTGACGGCGTGCAGGACGGATGGAAGGTGTACAACCCCGTGACAGAGTTCCAGCGCATGGGCGTGTCGACCTCCAGTCGCTGGCGCATCAGCCAGAGCAACCAGAAGTACGGCGTCTGCCAAACGTACCCGTCACTGTATGCTGTCCCGGCGACTGTCTCGGACAGCGTGCTGTCTGTGGCAGCAAAGTTCCGGTCGAAAGGCCGCATCCCCGTGCTGTCATGGCGCGACATACACACGGGTGCTGTGATTTGTCGAAGCAGCCAGCCGCTCGTGGGGCTGAGCCAGAAGCAGTGCGACAAAGACGTGTTCTTGATCCAGGCCATCGCGGCTTCGAACCCGTCTTCGAGCAAATTGATGATCATCGACGCGCGTCCGTGGAAGAATGCGGTCGCGCAGAAGACAGTGGGACGCGCAGGCTATGAGCTCACGGACCACTACGAGACGCGTCACGCCACTGCGTCGCTCAAGTATGCGGACATGGTCGCCTCGGCCGCAGCGGCAGCCGAGACGTCAAACGTGGTGGGCTCGCCAGCAATGGCCAGCGACTTTGAGAACAACTTCAATTCCATCAGTGCGCCGACGAGTGTTGGCAGTGTGTATGGCGATGAAGACGACACGAGCGGCGATCGCATGCAGCTGCTGGAGGCGATCGAGTCGTCACTGGTGCTGACCGAGTGCAGGCTGATGTTCATGGGGATCGAGAACATCCACACGATGCGCAAGAGCTACAACAAACTCCTGGATCTGTGCATCGGCAAGCAGAACAACGAAAAATGGCTCGACCACCTCGACTCGACCCATTGGCTCGAGCACATATCCAAGATCCTTGAGTCTGCGGTCGAGATCGTTCGCCTTGTGAAGGAGCATAAGACCAGCGTGTTGATCCACTGCAGCGATGGCTGGGACCGCACGGCGCAGCTCACAAGTCTCGCGCAGCTGATGATGGATCCGTACTATCGAACGGTGCAGGGCTTCCAGGTGCTCATCGAGAAGGAGTGGTGCAGTTTTGGACACAAGTTCCGCGACCGCACGGGCCACGGGCTCAGCAATGCGTCGTCGGAGATCTCGCCCGTGTTCCTCCAGTGGATTGACTGTGTCTACCAGATCCTGGTGCAGTTCCCCAGCTCGTTCCAGTTCAACGAGCGGTACCTGATTTTGATCCTGGATCACTTGTACTCGTGTCGCTTTGGCACGTTCCTCTACAACTCAGAGCGAGTGCGCGCCCACGAAGAGTCGATCCACCCAACGGTGTCGCTCTGGACGTACATGAACACAATCGATCGCGCCGTGATCGAGAACCCATTCTACCACCCTCACGAGGCTCCACGAAAGAAGTGGAAGTCGAGCGTAACAGCGACGCGCCAGTGTTACGAAGTTCCCGTCAAGGTGTCCACAGACAGCGGGTCCGAGCAGTTTAATGCCAAGGAAGTCGAGCAGACCCAGATGCGCTATGACGACGATGGCTCGCCGATACACACGGATAGTTCGTCCCAGCTGAGCGGGCGTTTGTCTTCATCGGACGGCTACGAAAGTGACAATTCAGAATCTCGAGAGCACGTGGACCGAGGCGAACTGGACGAATTCATCCACGACATGCACGAAGAGATGGTTGGTGGCTCGAAAGATGAGGACGCGGGCAAGGATGCACGCGTGCACGGCGACTTTGACAGTGATAGCGAAGGAGAAGACTCGAGCAACTTGGTGATGGACAATCGGTCATCATGTTACCACAAGATCATCCGAGACTTGGACTCGGGTTTCTCGTTCCCACAGCAAGTGGAGGCCTCAGCGCTGACGAACTTCCAGACACTGAACGGAATTGATCGTACACCACCACCGCCTCCGCCGGCTCCGCGATCACCGCCAGTGTCACAGCAGAACGCAGAGCCAGCGTCACCGCTGATTTCAGCTACACCTCCTACGCGACCGTCGCTGTCGTCCTTGTTCACGCCGATGGGAGGACGCGCCTCGGAAGCTGCCGAGAGCGTGTGGAACGCCTCCGACACAGACTTGGCATCCGAGAGCGACGAGCAGAGTCGGATCGGCAAGATGGGCTCGTTCGAAGACGTGATCATCCCGTGCTGCGCCATCAAAGCGCTGCACTTTTGGACGCGCTACTATTTGCGATGGGATCCGGCGACGAACTTTGGTCGCGACGCCAGCATCGAAGTGGAGACGCTGCATCGCGACCTGCTGCTGCGCTTCGAGTCGCTGCAAAGCCGCGTCGACAAGGTTCGCCAGGAAGAGGCTGCCAAGTGGCGGCGCAAATTTCAGCGGCTCCAGCAACAGGTCAGTAATGGAAAGGTGGGCTCTCGCTTTGCGATGACAAGCGGCGACGATGACGACGAGATGTTCAGTTTTGATGATGCCATGTCGTTCCGAGGGAAGGCATCGCCGAAGCCCGTGATGATGCGTCCCAGCCACACTGATGTGGTCCATTTGTCCCTGGATCAGCTGCTGAAAGATGAAAATGGACGAACGAAGCCGCAGCCGAGCGTCGACGAGCAGATCGCACTGCTCAAGAGCGAGCGACAGGCGAGCATCGAGAAAATCGAGCAAGCCTTTCAGGAAAACCTCTTGCGCCTCCTGAGTCAGTCGCGCACGTCGTCGTGAAGGTATGTGGTTTTTGCAAATACTTTTGAGCTCGGAGGTGTGAAGAAACTGTGAGTTATGTAGATGATGAAGAAGCAAGCCCATCAGAAATTGGAAATTGATGGAGAACCAACCAATATCACAAGTGAAAGACTCCATTCGGCAAGCTATCGTTCATTGGTGGTGATTGATGTGCTTTCTCTTCGAGAATGGCGTCGATGATGGCGCTCAAGTCTTCATCGCTAGGACTACCATGAGCGAATCAACAATGTGCTCTCACTTTCAAAGATGACAACTCGAAGCAACCGCGTCGCTCGAGTACAAGGCGCACCACCAAGGCAACTTTGTGTGGATATTCCCGTTCTTGACAACGTGAAGGATGGCGGCGGAGTCTGGAGTCTGGATGAGCATGGCACGTGGCTCGCGTACCCTTTTTCCCCAACAGAAGACTACCATCAACTTGACCCCGAAGCCCAGCTCGACTCGGACCTACCACGAGACAATGAAACTCCACACCGAACGTGTCTGAAGCTCAAAACCGCCTGGTTCCGCGCACGAGCAAGCGTCTCGTGGCTTGCGCTGTACATTGGTGTCAACGTCCTTGGGTTCGTCTTGCGCTTCGTGTGCTACCCACAGGATTCTGCCGTGTGGTTCTGGCCCGGGATCGCCAAGGGCAGCGCTGAGTGCATCCTGATCAACGTCGTGCTGGCGCTGCTCTTCATCTGTTACCACAGCATCACTCGCGTGCGTCTGCTGCTCGGGAACTGCACCTCTGAGCGCTTGTTCGCCACGACCCGTGCGCCAGTCGAAAAGCACGTCGCTTATCACAAAGTCGCCGGGGCGGTGGTGATGATTGCGTCGCTTGTGCATTCGCTGGCGTGGACGATCATCATTTTCAGAATCCGCACGTGCTCGAGCGCAGCCTGGGAAAACTCGGTATATCAGCACCGTGACCGCCAGTTTCTACGTGACGCGCCGCTCTCAGCTCTCGTGAGCAAACTCCCCATCTGGACGGGACTGCTCATGCTGCTCTGTGTGGTCGTGGCCATCCTGTTCTGCCTCCCATGTGTGCGAGATCGCTCGTACAAGACGTTTCTGATCATCCACTCGGTCTTCCTGCCGTTCATTGCGCTGCTTCTGGTGAGTTTGTCTCTCGTTCCCACGCATGCTCATGGGCCACCAGTACTAACAACGTGTGCTCATTTGTAGATCCATGGCGCTGCGTGCTGGATGGGGACGCAGCAAGCTCCCTTCTGGCTGCTCGTTCCGCTCATCGTGTACCTGCGCGAGTGCCAACAGCGCTACCGAATAGCGTTCACCGAGACGCGCATCCTCGGCGTTGACGCGTCGCATCGCGACACTGTGATCCTTAAACTCGCCAAGCCTGCAGCGATCCAGAGCACACTCCAGCCCGGCATGGTAGGTTGGGAAGAGCTTTCATCACTGATAGCCTGAGTTTGGGGATTACTGACCTGGGTGCTTCGTTACCAGTTTGTGTTTGTGCAGGTACCGTCGATCTCGCGGCTCGAGTGGCATCCGTTTAGCGTCAGCTCGGCGCCTCAGGACGACGCGATGCAGCTGCACATCCAGCAAGTCGGTGACTGGACGCGTGCGCTCTCTACGCAGCTTGCATCCAACAGCAGGGAGCTCGTGGTAAGGATCAATGGCCCCATTGGTACATCTACCGCGCACTTTGTGCGGTTCAAAGCGGTGATCTTCACCGCCACTGGCGTCGGAGTGACGCCATTTCTGTCCACGTTACGCCACCTTCTCCACACATGGCGACAGGAACTCCACTCTGCAGACGGCAGAACGGGAGTGAACACAAACACCAGTCCAACGAAGGTATACTTTGTCTGGTCGACGCGAGAAGTGCGCCAACTGCAATGGGTGCTCGACACACTTGATGAGTTCCAGGACGTGCTGTCGCACGCGAGGTACCACTACAGACTGGAGCTCCACTTGCACCTGACATCGCCATCGCGAGCAAACGCGCATTCTTTTCGCGTGCACCACCATGAAAGCAGCTCGTGGTGCGTCGTGAAGCTGCTCTGCGCTCGAGTCGACTGGCGCACACTCTTTGCGCACGTGGGACAACAACACCGGAGCTCTTCGTCATACCCTTGCGAGCGCATTGGCGTGTTCATCTGCGCCAACAGGCAGCTCACGAAGCTCGTGAAGGACGAGGTGGCGACTTTTAACGCTACTAGAGGCGACAACCCGCGTCTCGACGCATTTGCTGAGTCTTTCGTCTAGGAAAGAGAGAGTTTACCTACCGGGAGACAGCCAAGATGATACGAAGATGGCTTCACTTCTGGAAAAGCGACAGGATTTGCACTTTTGTACCTATGTTGATTACAAAATGAAAAAAAGGATTTGCATGTGTGAATGGATCTATTTCGAAAGGCGCGTGCAAGCTTGTGTCATGAAGCCATCTCCGTGTTGTTTCGGAGACTCTGCAGGCCGAGTCGTGCTGCTTTGCAAACGTGAGCAGCTTCCCCACCTGCGCGTTCTCGACCTGCGTACCATGGAGCTGCTCTTCACGCTCCACGACGCTGTTCAAGTGGAAGTACTTCCATCTGGACGGGACTGCTCATGCTGCTCTGTGTGGTCATGGCCATCCTGTTCTGCCTCCCATGTGTGCGAGATCGCTCGTACAAGACGTTTCTGATCATCCACTCGGTCTTCCTGCCGTTCATCGCGCTGCTTCTGGTGAGTTTGTCTCTCGTTCCCACGCATGCTCATGGGCCACCAGTACTAACAACGTGTGGTCATTTGTAGATCCATGGCGCTGCGTGCTGGATGGCTTGCACGCGGCTTCGCAGAAAAGGAGCTCTTAATTGTCTGCCCACGTGCGCTTCACTTTCTCCAAACTATTGATCGCATGCCAAGCAAGTCTTTCGTCATCTCTCACATCGTTTATTTGGTGAATCTGTTCTTCTAAAAAATGACGCTGTCTATAACATTAAAAAAGGGAGACACGCCTCCGCCACCACCACTCGTCCCTTTCGTGACCTTCTCGATGGCGCTTGCTCACATTGACTCTCGACGGCTACCACGTGTGTGTTGCTGTTCTACTTCCTCTTCATCCCACTCGCTCGCTCGTCCTCTTAGTTCTTGTAGCCGATGAAGAGACCCCACTTCTGGTCGCCCTCGCCGCAGCGCACGAGCTTGGACTTCCAGCCGTTCACGATGTCGTCAAAGTCCTGCTCCGAAGTCTCCTTGATGAACTCGTCCTTGTTGATGAGCGTGCGCTCGAGCTCCTCCTTGAGCACTTCGACAAAGTGCTCCGTGCGGTCTTCCGCGACGACGTCCGTGAAGCCCACAGCCTCGAGCACGCCGCCGTACTGCGATGGCGAGAGCAGGTGGTAACCGCGGCTCGCAACGTACGCTTTGAAGCGGTCGGTCTGATCCTGCTCGCCACAGCAGTAGTCCGAGATGAGCACGCGGCCGCCAGGCTTCAGCCAGCGGAAGAAGTTGGCAAATAGCGCCTTCTTGTCAGCAATGTGCAGGATCGTGTCGCGCGAGTACACCACATCGAACGACTCAGCTGGATAATCACGGGCCGTGGCGTCGCAGATCTCGAACTCGACGTCCGTGGTCGAGTCGCTCATCGACGTCTCGAGCGCGCGGTGCACCATGTTGGTCGAGAGGTCGATGCCGACGACCGAAACACCGAACTGGCGCGCCATGTAGAAATCGCCGCCGCCGATGCCGCAGCCAACGTCGAGCACGCGCTCGCCCTTCTTCAGGTTGAGCTTCTCGACGAACTCCGTGGTCGTGCTCTGGCCACCGGTACTCACGTAGCCCTGGCCAAAGATTTTCTCGTAGCGAGTGATGCTCTTGTTCGAGTACTGCTGCTCGTCGAGGAACTTCTGGAAAGTCGCGACAGAGCTGGCGTCGCCCTTCTTGAGCAGCTTGGTGTAGTTGAAGCACACCTGGCCGTTGTTCTTCTTGATCTTGCGGTACACCGCGACGCTGCTGGACGAGTCCAGGTTAAGGAAACCGACAGCGCCGTCCTCTTCCGAGACGACCGAGCCGAAGGCGCTCACGTAGAAACTCGGGTGGCGGTAGTTGGTTGGGTTGGCACCACGCTTGATGTCGCCCGACTGGCGGAAGCACGACTCGCGGAAGAAGAGCTTGCCGCCTGGGCGCAGCCACTTGACAGCCTTCTGCGCGAAGGCCTTGACTTCATCGTCGCTCAGGTACATGAAGATCCAGTTGGAGAAGATCACGTCGAACGAGTTTGGCTCGGCCTCCATGTGCACGACGTCCTGGCACAGGAACTTGATGTTGCCCAAGTGACCGTTGGTCTTAGCGTTCGCGTTGTGGAAGTCCTCAATGAACTCCACGGCGGTGACGGACTTGGCGGTCTGAGCGATAATGCCGGTGTAGCGGCCGATGCCCGCGGCCAGCTCCAGGACGTCCTTGCCTTCCATCGTTGGCGCCTTCTCGAGGATCTCTGGGATCTCTAGTTCGTGCAGTGTCTTGGCGTTCGTGTCCAGCATCATGGTCTCGATGGTAGTCGACGAGCTACACGTGGAAAACGATTGTAAATAGCAAAAAAGCGATACGTGAGTCTCAAGAAGCGCAGATGACCGCAGCAACAATGGGGAGAACGCACCTGTGCTCGGCCCAGTAGGACTTCATCTGTTCGCGCGTGAGGTCGCCGGTCATTGTTGCTTTTGTTTCTGCAGAATGAAAAATGAGCGAGATTTCCAGAAAGTCAGTCACGCATTCACGACGAGGTCGTCTCAACACGCAGATTGGAGGTCACAACTCCTGCCGAACTTCAACACGCCCGTCAGCCAAAAAATGCTCGAGCATCTTCATGCGGAGACCGGCAGGAGTACGGGAAGCGTGCAGGCAGCACAAGAGGGAGGCTTCGGATGGACGTACGCGTGCTTGGCGGGGGAAGTTCGGGCTGTTGGCTGTGCGTCAAGTTGGAGAATGACACAACTCGTTGCACCCGACAACTCAGCACGATGCCGCTTCCAATAGAGGCCTCAATCTTGAATTTGGGGTTCTGAAGTGAGGTTTTTCAGTTGCGTAACCTTTCAAATTCTATAAATGTGTGCACTTGGTCAAACCAAAGTTTGAGCATGAATTGAATCTAGTTGAGGCCTTTGAAGTTTTGTTTGCATACTGAAACCAAGTGAATTGCACAAACGTGCACAAATGCGCACAAAAGCGATTTGGAATGTCCTGGAAATGTATTCCTCGTGAAAATCTATAAAATGAAGGAAAGGGAAGGTCCAGGATGGCTGATCGAAAGAAACACGCAAAAAGCGTGCAGCTGCATCCCTACTTGACTTATATCATATCATGTTAGCTACACCTACTAGATATATTATATTGATGCGGAATTTAAAGTTAAACACAAGTTCAAATACAGCTCTGCAGATGGTTTATTGACACGCAAAACGTTTGGCCGAGAAAACCGCGTGTT
>JAASGT010001032.1:0-12226 GCA_023334315.1 Globisporangium alternatum | reverse complement strand
TCTTTCTTCCTCGACGTGCTCGTGCACGCATGTCGACATCACGCTCTTCAGTCTCGACACGGCAACATGGCTGATAGGCAACAACTGACTGACAGGCAGCCGATGGTTGTGCGCTAGCGTCTCTCCATTGCGGAGGCGCAAACGCCCTCCAGACGACTCGGACTTGAAGACGTCGCGCGCGATGCTAACGTGGTCGCATTACAAGTTCAAGAAGATGCTGGAGTACAAGATGAAGCGATCCGGTGGGAAGATGGTCGAGTGTGAAGAACACTACACGACGAAGACGTGTTCACGATGCGGGAGAATCAACCGCAAGATCACGCACGAGAAGGTCTTCCACTGCTCGAGCTGCAATCTGACGATGGACAGAGACGTGAACGCCGCGCGCAACATCTTCATCAAGAACGAACACTTACTCACCTTGGGCTCTCCGAGCTCGTGTGACAGGAAATGCCTACTCCGAGGGTGTCGGGTGCTAAGTTTACTTAGAGCATCTGACCCACAATAAAAAGGAAGATCGCTTACGTAATCGTGTTGGTACTTTGGTATCTGATGATAAGTTGGTGATCTTCTGAGGCGAGGCGAAGAATTGAAAGCAACATGGAGACGACGCCCAGCCATTGGTGCTGAATTGGATATCAGTAGACAGTAGCCAATCACTCGAGCGAAAGATCTGGATTTCTTCCGCCCTTCACGCGAAAGCGTCGAACGATCGCTTTTCCATCGTCAAGCCAGTTAGTGACTTGATGATGGAAAAGTGTGTTCTGGGTCTCAAGGGACGCTTTTGCCAACGAGAGAGCCGAATACAGTAGAAGACTCCTGTGCTCAGACACGCGGCTTTGTGAGAGACTGGAATAATCCATCGATTGTGAAGGATTGGGTGCGAACACACAACAAAGAATCAACCGAGCGAGTATCTTCGCGAAGGGCCATTCCATAATAAGCGTGTTTCCATTTCGAAAACAATGCGAGAGCAGGTGATGCATTTCCACTCGTTCCGAATGGCTCTGGCTGGCTGTAAGATCGCCTCGCATTTGAGGTCACTGGCTCAAGCGAACAGGAATGATCAAGTCGCATTTTGGAGGCGTTTGGGGCCACTAGAGTAAGTGGTACGAAACTAGCCCCAATGACTTTTCATGCTGGTTTTTTGTATCAGGTGCAAGAAATCCGTTTCAGTTGTAAATGTGTAAATAGACACCCATATCAAAATAGACATCCACTTCTCAACTGGAACGTTTCGTCCATGTTTCAACAGCTGGTTTGCACAGAATCCCATCATCCATGTCTCTATATTCGAGTGTACACTCTAGTGCTTTGTTACGTTTAGGAGACCATGCCCTTCTATAAATGATATCCTCTTTGAAGTTGCAGCGTCTCTGGCGAAGAGCTTCCACCATTTTTTTCTGGACTGTAATCGAAAATGGCACCCAGATCTCATGTCTAGGATGGAAGAAGAGAGCTCATTCGATCATTTGCGCCTTGAAGAAGAAGAGACCGATCTGAGCATTTCTTCTTCGCGTTAAGAGACACTAGTAGCGATATGCAGCAGTACGAGGTGCTGTCGACCATCGCGACGGCGCTCTTCGGGCGCGTGGACCGCTGTCGCCACCGCGCGACCGGCGAGATCGTGGCCGTCAAGCGCATAGAGCTGAGCTTGGCTGGACGATGCAGCTTCAGTAGCAGCAGCAGCAGCGCTACTGGGCAGGAAGACGTGATCGCAGAGCTTTCGACGAATCTCAAGCTGCAGGCGCTGGGTGGCCACCCGTTCGTACTCTCCATGAAGGACTGTTTCATGGAGCAGGAGGCCGTGCAGCTCGTGACAGCCTACTGCGCGCGCGGCGAGCTGCTCAGCGTCATCAACAAGAACCGCGCGTCGCTCTCCATGACACGCATGCTGCGTTACTTCAAACATATCCTGCTCGCGATGGAGTTTCTGCACGCGAACGGCATCGCGCACCGCGACGTCTCACTTGAGAATGTCCTCGTGGACGACCACGACTGCTGCCAGGTGTGCGACTTTGGGCTGGCGACATCTGTACCCACGATGCGCGCGTCACCGGTGGGCAAAGCGCACTACATGGCGCCGGAAGCCTGTGCTACGAGTGATGACAGTGATGCAATGTACAGCCCGATCACGGCCGACGTCTGGTCGCTTGGCGTAATGCTCTTCTCGATGGTCGCGGGACGGTATCCGTTCCGTGAACCCATGCGTCGCGATGAACACTTCCGTCTGCTCGAGGATTTTGGGATCGTGTACTTGCTGGCGAAGTTCGACGTCGACATGGAGAGCAACCCAGCGGTTGCTGACTTGTTAGCGCAGATTTTTGTTGTTGACCCAGCGAACCGTCCGTCTGTGGCGACGCTCCTGAAGCACGAAGCGCTCGCGGGCATCGACTGCGAGCGTGCTGATGCTCTTGGTAGCGACAACCAAGACGAGCACAGAGAGAGCCTTGCCGCGGAGACGACGTCAAAGAATCGCAGCAGTGAGACCGCACCGTCGATGAGCAAGAAGCTGTCGGCGCGTGCACTGATTACACCGCTGGTGTCGACCGTTCACTCGACGCCGAAAGCGTCGAAGGAGAACGAGGTGCTCCAGGCTGAACTACCGGAGAGCAACCGAGCGACATTCAGCCGACGCGAAGTCATTAACCGCACGATGCACAAGATTTTCAGGAAGATGCGACAGAGCGATGCAGGCCAGTGATGAGCGGAGATGAAGTGGAAGCCACGCCTATTTATTCAGTATCTATGAAACAAAGACACCAGCACGTAGATTAGAATCAGCAGGTGCGAGAGTGTTGCAATACGCAAACAACATTGTTAATCAATCATAAGAATGTCCAAAGTTGAATGCAAGATGGAGCGTAAAATGCTGTCACAGCTTACCAGCGTATTGTGCACCCTCGCTGGCGTGTTTACGCCGCTGATTGCTCGGCCACCTCGATGGCCGGACTGATTGCGGCCCAAAGATCCTCGGACTTGTCCTCGTACGTCGTATGGGCTTTCTCCAACGACACCTGGAGCTTCGATGTCCAGCGAGCGAGAGACGGCAGAATGCGAGCGTGTTGCTGTTTCTTCGACTTTGCCTTCTCTTTCTTGGTCTTGACGCCGTTCAAGAGAAACAACAGCTGGCAAGACTGGTAGAACACGACGCGCTCAAAGGGATTCGCGTTATCTAGCGCTTCAACGAGGTCGTCCACGCAGCCGTCCACGAACTCCGCAGCCGCTCCATCTTCGGCAATGTTCTCATTCTCAAACGCAAAACCCACACACTCAGCGTTGAGCAGATAGATGAGCGAGAACAGGTTTCGCCAGCGACAGAGCAGCTGCTGGTGTGGTGAGAGCTCGCCGTCGTCATCGTCATTCTTCTTTCCGCGCGGGCGCTTCTTCGCGAGGTTCGCCATGTTCTCATCGTGCACCATGCTGCGGAACTCCAGTAGCAGCCGAGTCACCCACTGAGACAATGCAGCGAGTGCCTCCGGTGGCGTGAAAAACGCCGATGGCTGGAGCGCCTTTAGCTCGCCTTTGCCACTGAAGCTCTTCGCTGACTTCTCCATCAATATGGATGCCTTCTGGGACACGTTGGCGCTTTCAGCGATGAGCGTGAACTTGGCAAACACCTCTAGCAGCCGCATGACGCGGAAGGAGTTTGCCTTGTAGAGCTCCAGAAATTGTGTGGAATCCAACTCGAGAACCGGAGCGACGCATCGCTGCAAAGCCATGAAAAGCTGATCCGTCAGCTGCTTCGGACAGCGCACGACAGGAGACTGGACGATGTACTCTGCAGCGCCAAGCACAACGATCGGGTTCAGCTTGAATGCCTCGCCCTTCTTCGCCTTCTTCTTGTCTTCAATGTACGCGTTCTCCTTCCACTGATGCAGGAACCGGACGAGCTTGGACACCAGGAACGGCAGCTGATCCCACTTCGATAGGCAGTTGATCATCGACTCCAGCAATCTCTTGCTCGAGCTTTCGTCCATTCTCATCAGGTTCTCGACCAATCGTTCCAGCAGCGTGCCTTCACTGAGCTCACCCAAGTAGCCGACGATTTTCCAGACGGAGCCCAAAGCTTCTTGATCGAACGGACGGTCTTCACTGTACGCTAGCAGAAGCGCCTCAATGGATTGCACAGGCAGTTGTTCGGCGACGAACGACTTGCACTCGGCGTAGCGAGGATCGGTCATCACTTTCTCGTGCACACTGCTGAGCAGACTGCAGATCACCTCCAGCACAACGATTTGTCCAACGACGCTAAAGCCCTCTTCTTCCTCATCCTCGTCGTCTTCGTCTTCCATTTCCTCCGGATCCTTCAGTCGTCGCGAAATGAAGTTCAGGGAACAACGCAGAAGCAGCGCTGACAGCTTACACACCGATCCGACCGACGCGTGCTCGGCAACACTTCCGTAGAAGACCATCGCAGCCTCCGGGTTCTTTTTCACCAGCGCAAGACAACGTGCTACCTGGGACGAGCCTCCCACGCTTTGCGGGAAGTACGAGTTCAGGAATAGCGACACAAGCTGCTTGCGCACAACCGGGCAGTCTTTGTCGAGAACCAGGCGCTCGAGCAAGTCGTCTACCGGCACGACGTCGTAGAAATGCAGGTTCCGGATGCTTTTGATACGAACAAGAAGCGCGGCAAATTCAGCGCGAACGCGCTCGTTGCGATCGTTCATCAGCGGTGCAAGCTGCATACAACACAACATAATAATTGATGTCAATCATCTGGCAGTCGACAGTCTGAGAGAAAACAGCACAACTACGTACCATTGGAAGGAGTGGCTTCAAGATCGAGTGCGAGTTGTGGTTGTCCAGGATGAATTGCACACCTTCAAAGACCGCAGCACGGACACTACTCGACGACGCATCGTTCACAAGGTCGACAATCAGCTTCGAGATGAAGCATCGGATTGTTTCTGCCGGCAACAGCTCCCAGTACACCGAGAGCACTTTGGACACGCCTTGAATAGCTGCAATGCGGACTGCTGGGTGCGAGTCTCCGAGCAGCTCTTCAAACGCGTCAAATTGCTTCTGCAGCGTCAGATCCATCTGCTCGTTGTTGAACTGCGGGTCTCGCAGTGGGAAGTTGTCGAAGAGCAGGACTGCAGCTTGGCGACGCACAGAATCGTTCGCAGCCTTCACGCCTCGCCACAGGATTGGACTGCAAATCCGGAACAGCATCTCGTCAACACCCGTGTGCCGTTTGTTTTCGAAGAAGATCTGGAGTACGCTCCGCACAGCCGAGAAGAGCGAAATGCTGCTGGCGTGCACGGCGTCGTGAATGTATCGCTGGATGCAGTCTTCCTCGATTTTCTCTCTCGCGGCGCCGGTGCTTCCAACCCAAGCCTGATTGGCACACACAGGCGTTGACAATCGAGTCAATCATACATTTTTACTACCGAAGCTACATGAAGAAGGTCTGTGGAGTTGTGAGTTCGTACCTTGAAGTAAATGCTGCCGTACTTCTTCAGAATCGATCGCCGCTGGTTAGGGATTTGATTCCGGATCGTCTGGTTGATGTCAATCACGAACGGCAAGTGGAGCTCAAACAAGAAACTCAAGAACGGGATCGCGTCTGGGGAACGGAACAAGTTCGGCTGGATGTAGCAGCGCAGCAGAATATCGCGCAACAGCCTGTGGAACAATCATGGCACAGCAAGCATAGCAGGTTGGTGAGTAAAATGAGTCGCGTACAGTCGCAGCATACAGCATTATTCCGACGACGTACCCACTGCTTTCGTCTTCGAAATCAAGCAGTTCGAGCGCATCTTTGATCGCGAAGAGCCGCCGCACAGGGTGCTTTCTCGAGTTGAACGAGCCGGATGCTGGACACTCGTATGAGCGCACGATCAAGTACGGTAGCAGCTGGGTCACGAGGCTGTGCGCCATGCCGTGGAAGTTCTTCTTCCAGCAGCTCTCACATAGCATCGCGATCGAGTCCTGCACGCCCAGTACTTTGTCCGGATTGCCACGCAGACGCAGAAGCTGGCCGTGCAGGTTCTGCGCGATCGCAAACACGCGCGCGGGGCTGATGGCCGCATCTTTCGTGTCCACAAGGATCGTGGCAAACTGCGCAATGGCGTCCAGCGTGTCCAAGTGCTCATCGTCAGAGTCCACTGTACCTGTGATCGCGAGTGCCTCTGGGTAGAACTTGTCGAGCGTTGCGCCGGGCAGCTCGCGCACTTGCTCCTCGAGATCGTTGTCGTCCGTGGGCGCAGCGACGCTCGCCTCGCCCTTCTTCTTGAAGTTGCCCTTGCGCTGCTGCTGCTGGCGCAGCTCGATGAGTCGTCGCAGCGGCTGCGCGTCGCCGTCGGCGAAAGAGTCGACCGCTTCCGCCACCGTCGCCACCATTTTGCGCTGCTCCTTGTCGAAAATGTGTTATGGCGCGCACAGAAATTCAAAACCACGACCAGCACTCTCGCTCTTGTGCTGTTGCACGTCACTAAACTAAGAGTTGATAAGCAACCTGAAAACGTCAGCAGTACCCCGTTTGAGTGACAGTATGTTTTGAGAGTACCTGCAGAAAACGAGCTTGTAGTCCGTAACGACAGGTCGAAAACTCCCTTTTGAGGAGCTAAACAGCGCTTATTGGTCGAAAATAAACCAAATAACATTCTGACTGGCTGAAAAATAAATTGAACATATACTAGTGGCTAAAAAGCCGCAAGATTTCCCAAATCCAGATCCGAGGAAGCTTTACACCACACAATCTATCAAGCCAAAGTCGCCCCTTGCGAGCAAGAGCCAAAAGCAAGCGGTAACAGGTCGATTCATCCGTCGTCCACAGGAACAGCACAGTAGCAGCAGCAATGGCGGATCTGGTAGTCGACGGCACGCGCACGTCGGGCAAGGACGTGCGCGAGCAGAACGTGACGGCCGCGGTGGCCATCGCCAACATCGTCAAGAGCTCGCTCGGCCCCGTCGGGCTCGACAAGATGCTCGTCGACGACATCGGAGACGTCACCATTACGAACGATGGCGCCACGATCTTGAAGCAGCTCGAGGTGGAGCACCCGGCGGGTAAGGTGCTCGTGGAGCTCGCGGGCCTGCAGGATCAGGAGGTCGGCGACGGCACCACGTCCGTCGTCATTATTGCCGCGGAGCTCTTGAAGGTGCGGGAAGATCTCGAAGATCTTTTGTCTGGTTGTGATTCTGTGTCGATTGCTCTGCAAGTGTATAGTGCTGAACATGATGTCTGCTATATGTGTGCACGATGATGCAAATACAGAGAGCGAATGAGCTGGTGAAGAACAAGATCCACCCGACGTCGATCATCGCCGGGTACCGTCTCGCGATGCGTGAAGCCGTCAAGTACATCAAGGAGAACCTGAGCGTACCCGTGGACTCGATCGGGCGCGAGAGCCTGATCAATGCCGCGAAGACGAGCATGTCGTCGAAGATCATTGGCCCCGAGAGCGAGTTCTTCGCGAAGTTGGTGGTGGACGCCGTGACGTCCGTCAAGGTCGTGGAGGAAGGCGCGAAAGGCAAGTCGAAGGCGCGCTACCCGGTGAGCTCGATCAACGTGCTCAAGTCGCACGGCAAGAGCGCGCTGGAGACCATTCTGGTGGACGGCTTCGCACTCAACTGCACGAAGGCGTCGCAACAGATGCCCAACTACATCAAGGGCGCCAAGATCGCGTTGCTGGACTTTGACCTGCAGCGCCACCGCATGCAGATGGGCGTGTCCGTGATCGTGAACGACCCGAATGAGCTGGAGCACATCCGCCAGCGCGAGATCGACATCACGAAGGAGAAGATCCAGAAGATCATTGACGCCGGCGCGAACGTGATCTTGACCACCAAGGGCATCGACGACCTCTGCCTCAAGTACTTTGTCGAGTCGGGCTGCATGGGCGTGCGCCGCTGCAAGAAGGAGGACCTGCGCCGCATCGCCAAGGCCACGGGCGGCCAGGTGGTGCTCACGCTCGCTGACCTCGAGGGCGAGGAGACGTTCGACCCGGCCACGCTGGGCGAGGCCGACGAGGTCGCGGAGGAGCGCGTGGGTGACGGTGAGCTCATCTTCATCCGCGGCTGCAAGACGCGCCGCTCCACGACGGTCGTGCTGCGTGGCGCTAACGAGAACATGCTCGACGAGATGGACCGTTCGATCCATGACTCGCTCATGGTCGTGAAGCGCATGCTCGAGAGCAACCAGCTCGTGGCCGGCGGCGGCGCCGTCGAGGCCGCGCTTTCGATCTACCTCGAGAACTTCGCCACGACGCTGGGCTCGCGCGAGCAGCTGGCCATCGCCGAGTTCGCCGACGCGCTGCTCGTGATCCCCAAGACGCTCGCCGTGAATGCCGCCAAGGACGCGTCCGAGCTCGTCGCGCGCCTGCGCGCGTTCCACAACACATCGCAGAGCGACGCGACGAAGCGCGAGCTGCGCTTCTCGGGCCTCGACCTGCTTGAGGGCACGGTGCGCGACAACCTCGCGGCGGGCGTCGTCGAGCCGGCCATCAGCAAGGTCAAGAGCCTGCGCTTCGCCACGGAGGCCGCCATCACCATCCTGCGAATCGATGACATGATCAAGCTCAATCCGAAGGAACAGCAGGAACAGTAGGCGCCACTATTAGCAGCCCAAGCAAGCAAGGGTGTCTTCGGGCACTGAAAGTTTAGTAGTTTGTCGAGGGTGAGCAGGTGGTGAACCCCGGCAGGAGAAGAGGGCGTCTGTCCTTCTTCCTCTATCTCTCATATCTCATATAGCATTTTCCCTTTTCTCTATTCCAACACCACCAGTCTTTCATGCCTCGTCTTCCATTGCAGCCGCCGCCGCCTCGGCTTCTTCGAGCTGTTGCTTGAGGTCTGCGGCTGCCAGCCGCTCGCCCTCACTGATCATGACGCCGTCGAGTTTCTTGAGACTCGGCAGCTGCAGGATCAGCAGCAGGCGGTAGTTCTCGATCTCGGTCACCGGGTTGCCCGAGAGCTCCAAGTCGCTCAGGTTGCCCAGCAACGAGAGCTTTTCGAGCGCTTCCAGACTTTCGATCTGCAGTTGTGGGTGATACCAACGACGAGGAGATGAGTGTTTGACTCTTGATACTTAAAAAGCTTCTCAGGCTGACACTCACGTTGTTCTGCTGCAGAGCCAGGGAGCTGAGTGCTGCAAGGTTTTCGATGCCGTCGAGACTCGAGATCTTGTTCTCTTGCTGGCGATGATACCAATCGCACAATTCCATTTGAGTATCAAACCATGTCAAAAGTATCAAAACCAAAGTGCTGCGGTACCAACCAGCTCCAGGTGTTCGAGCTTCGAGGTCTCGCCGTTGAGACTACTGAGGTTCTCGATGTTGTTGCGCGAAGCCTCGAGAATGATGAGCAACGTCAGGCCACTCAGTCCGCTGAGGTTCTCCAGCAGGTTGCCTTGTCATGAGACAGCAGTTCACAGTTAGATACGTCAGGTTATCTCAATGCGGAACGCTGATACTTTAACCTGGACTTGGGCTGTGAACGCAAGCTCACCATTGATCTTCATGGAGCTGAGACTGTTGCTCTGGAAGCCCTGTAGCGTCGGAATCTGGTTCTGCGAGATGTCCACCGCCTACAGTGTGAGTTCGAGAGTCATGTAAGCGTCACTCTTTTCATGAAATCAAGGCATTGGTATCCGTCTACGTTACCTGCAGATACGCTTGCGGAAGCGCAAAGGGCGCCGCGATCGCGTTCTCCGCCACATTCGCACATACAAGGTACTGCAACTCAGTCAGTGGAGTCGCGTCCACGATCTGGTTCTGCGCCAGATTCACAAAGAGCAGGTGCGGGTAGTTCTTGATCGGCTCGAGGCTCACGAGCTCCTTGCCCTGCAGCCACACCACACCAAGCCAACGCAGAGCAACCGAGGTCAGTGAGTCCTTCAACACAGTGCAATACCAAGCCTAGCTGAGCACTTCAATGCGTACCACGACGTCCAGCGCCGTGAACGCGTAACCCGAGTCGTCGATGACGCGGTCGAGCCGCGAGAGACCCTCCATGTACGCCTGCACATTCGCTTCCTCCACCACTTCCGCCACTTCCGCCATCTATCTCTTGCTTCCTTCGTGCTTCTTCCCGTCTCGCTTTGTATTTTGGTGCAAAGTGCAATGGCGACGGATGAATCGAGTCTCGCGTGGCGCTTTACGTTACGTTGCGACTGTGAAACTGCGCGAGAGAGAGCAAAAACGGAGAGAAATCGACCCATGGCGTTGACGCGACTCCCCCAAGAGCCGCCATCAGCCAGACAACCAGGCAGAACGCACACGACGACGATTCTTCTATTGCCACACTGAACGATGGCCGCGAGTCCTCGCACCTCGCTCACGGGAGCCGACATGGCAGCGCTCATGGCGCTCGTGCCCTCCATGGCGACCGACGACGACTCGCAGTGTAAGCTAAAACCCCGCTCGTCTGAGCACTAAACGCCTCGCTAGCTACTGATCCCCACCATGTGTGCTCTTCTTGCAGTCTTGCCGTGGAAAATCGCGTTCCGCGTGCAGTTCCAGAGCGAGAAGTTCGGTCTGCGCTTCCACCCGGCGCAGTTCCCTGACACAGGCAACGGCATCTACACGATCCGCCTGCTGGAGCTCACTAAGGTCTCCACGTACCCCATGTCTTGCAAGCCCAGGAACCAGGTTCTAACTAGCTGTCTATGGAAATTTGTGATAGGGACCGGATGGGAGCGGCCCAGCGCAGCACTACAACGCATCCCTGAAGCCCGGGATGGAGCACCTGTGCGTCCTTCGAAGTAGTACAGATTCTGAGCTTCTATAGAGAAACCCACCGTCTGACCAACCCTGACTTTCTTTGTAAACACCAGCGTGCTGCGACCGGGGCTCTACCTCACGCATATCAACGACATGCACTTGGTCGACGTGCCCTGCGAGCACGTGATCCAGAGCCTGCAGAGCGTCCCGCGGCCCGTGGCGCTGCGCTTTGTAGACGTCGAAGCTGGTGTCGTGACGCGCCACGAGCTGCGTGACTCGCTCGTACTCGACCCAGAGTCGCTTGCCGCGATCTCGTGGCACCCAGGAGCCTCGGGCGCTCCGTCGCCAGCGTACGCGGGCGCTGCTGGCTCGTCGACGCCGTCCAAGCCGCACCCGTTCAATGCCAATGCAGTGCCTGCGTCGCCACGAGGCTCGCTCCAGGCGGCAACGCTCTATAAGATCATCCTCCTGGGCACAACGGGTGTGGGCAAGAGCAGTCTGCTAGCGGTGGGCGTGAGTGGCGACGACGCCTACGCGGTACGAAGAGCTCTTCTTCTTATTTGCTTGCAGAGAGCTGAGGTCAAAGAGAAATACTCACGCGTGGCTATTGTTCGATAGGAGCGCCGGCCAACGACGTTGGAGCCCGAGTTCGGGTCGATCGAGATCTCAAATTCCGACACGTCCAACCCAAATGTGAGGCTCTCAGGCACCCTCAAGGTCTAGGTTCCCATCTGGATCGGACGCTAACTGCTCGCTTGACTAATGATGTATCGCAGAAGATCAAGGCACGCATCTGGGATACTGCGGGCCAGGAGCGCTACCGAGCGATCACGCGCTCGCACTACCGGCGTGCGGACGGTGCGTTGCTTGTCTACGATGTCGCGGATCCCGATAGCTTTGAGAAGCTGGGCGAGTGGCTCAAGACGCTCCAGGAGACGGCCGAGGACTCGCTCAAGTGCATCATGGTGGTCGAGAACAAGGCTGACCAGCTGCCTGAGCTCCAGCCAAATTCGCTCACTCGCCACCCACCGACACGACCCAGTTCGTTCGTGCAGGAAGAGAAAGTGCAGGCGTTCTGTCAGGAGCACGGCCTTCTCTTCGCGCGCACGTCGGCCAAGATGAACGCGAGCGCGGCCAAGTGGGAGGCGCAGAAGGTGGGCGACGTTGTGAGCCACTTGCTGCTGAGCATCCACGCGGCGACGCTGGCGCGCGGCTCGAGCCAGGGACCCAGCGCTGCTGCTACTTCTGGTGGGCGAGCTCAGACAAACGCTGCTACAGATGGGAAAGTGGTCTTGACTGCCATCTCGCCACGAGGCTCGCCTGGCGCTGCCGGCAGTGCGTTCGCCGCGGAGAACTGTAGCTCGTGTGGTAAAAACTGAATCGGTTCTCATCTAAATGCACTTAATACCCACTGGAGGACACAACCTACCTTGAAACTGGACGGCTGACCTGATACCTATCTACTTTACTTGGCGTGTGCCTGCTGCTGGAGCCGACAGAACGCGCTCGGACACTGGTGCACGGGCGACAGAAAGCCGCTGCGATCCATCTCTTCCCGC
>JAASGT010001031.1:0-12229 GCA_023334315.1 Globisporangium alternatum | reverse complement strand
GCATTGATATTAATTCTCTGTCATAGGGTAATATTTCACTATTTTTGCATAATATGAGCCAATTGGTGTTTTCATATGCACTTTCTCGTTGTGACCCAGTTCTTGCGGTTAAATTTTGATACTGTGTTTGGGGTCTAGTGGTCTATTGATCCACAAAAGCGAAGTGCGCACACTGAAACAGATCCTAAAACTCGTTTTTGTTGATCAGTTTTGCCAAAATATCTGCAATGCACATACCTGTTTAGTAGTACTGTTTTGAAAATGCTATGAGTCTCTGCTCATAGCATTTTGGTGAACAAGCCATGCTCACCAATGTCGCTAGAGTATGCAAGCTACTATTGATTGCTAGGTTAGAAATAGGACGAGAGGAGAGCGCTCGAGCATCGACACACAGGCGAAGAAGGTCATCTCTTGCTCTCTTTGTCTGCTGCAGTGTTGTGATAGAGAATTGTTCGCTGCCTCATTCTCGGTTACTTACCGACACCCAGCAGACGTCACTTTGCTTCGGCGCAGCACTCGACCTCCCTGGGAGAATGGACGCACGTCGTGCTGCTTTGGATGAACTTTTACCACGCGCGGTACTTCGTAGTCGTCGTCGTCAGCAGCGTTCTTTGCTGCGTTCGCTCGAGTTGGGGCATGCTTGGGCGATACGCGACGTTGTTGACCTGCCTGCCAGAGCTTGGGAGAGGGCTCGTTGACGGCGTAATTGTACGGCTGTGACTGCGTGCTCGTCGTCTCCTGACTGCACACGGACGCGACGTCCGAGCCCGAATACCTCCGCTCGCCAGCAGCAGCGTTCCACTTCCCAGGCGTACCTGCCGGATGGCGTCGAGTTCCGGCGTCAGCCTTCGTGGCTAAACCCAGAGACTCTTGCTTCTTCATGCGCATTGCGACCTTGGCCACTTCTTCGACTGTTGCATTCGCGAGTCTCGACTCGAGGCACTTCTGACGCAGGAACTGCGGTGTAGACGGCCGCTTCAAGTACGCCGCGCCTCGCACGCTGCTGTCAGTGGACGCGACAGATGATGCACGCGAGGAACGCACACTCCCGGCACTTCGTGGTCGTCCACCAGATTGATTGGCCTGGCAATCCATGTCATCGTACTGATACGCGTACTTCAAGTATGCAACAGTGTCCTCGTCAATCTCTCCACCTTGGTATTCTGTGAGAGACATCGCGCTGCGTCGTCGCTGGAGTGTCTCTTTTGATTTCGAGACTTGGTGAAGGGATCCAGGCTCCTGGAGTTGCGCTGCGCTTCGGCTCAGCGCCTGCTCCATCTTCCGCCGCTGCTGCAGCAACACTGTTTTCTTTGGATTGGCGCTCTTCGGCCGCTCTTTCTTCGCGTAAGTCTGATTCCCACCTCTTGGAGTCGACGTCGCAGGCTCATCTCTATCTTGCTGGTGATGTTGCTCGTGCTTCCCGCCATGCAGCGCTGACTTGGAGTGCTGCGCGTGTGGCTTGCCGTCCCCTTCGTCACCAAGACTCGATAGATCCTCCTCGTCCGAGTCGTAGTCAGTCCACAGTCCGTTCGGTACTTTGTTATTGCCTGGGTACGCCGGCGGTTCGACGAACTGCAGGAACTCCTTGAGGTCGATCTCGCCGCTGCCGTCGACGTCGAACTGCGAGAATAGGTCGAGCATCTGCTTCTCGCTGATGAAGATGCCGAACTTGGTCTTGAGGTTGTTGCGCAGCTCCTTCATGCGAATGCCCTGGTCCCGGCCCGAGCGCAGCATCTTGAACGCGCGGCGGTACTGGTCGTCGCCGCTGGGTGTCTTCTGCACGACCTTGAGCTGGATCTGCTTCAGGAGCGTCTCGAGCGTCCAGTTGGACGTCTCGCCCATGTTGTGAATGTCTTCTTTTGCAGCACCAATGCCGCTGAGGAACTCGTTGCGCGACTCGCGCTTGAGCCGCGCCTGCTTGTCCTCGCTTTCCTGCTGGCTTAGCTCGAACCACTGCCGGCCGTAGTTGTAGTCTGGTGGCAGCACGTGTCGGATGAACTCGTTCAGGTCGATCGTGCCGTTGCGATCCTCGTCGTACTTGTCGAAAAGCAGCTGGAGCTCGTTGTCGTCGAGGATAATGCCGAATTTGACGCGTAGCTGCTCACGGAAGGACGGGAAGTCGATGCCGTCACCGCGCGTGCCCTCGAGCAGCCGGTACGCCTGCTGATAGACAAAGTTGCCCGCGATCTTGGTTTTCTCTTGGATTTTCTCCTGCAGTTTGCGCTCGACCTTCTCGACGTTCCAGCGGAAGTTTTGCAGCGACTGTGGTAGTGCGTGACCGATGGGCTCCTGGAAGCGCACTTTCGGCGGCGATGCGCAGAGCTTGCCGTTCGTCTTGGGCGGACCGTGGCGTTGGCGCGGCGCCGCCTTCTTGAGCGCCGAGCCCTTCATCTGCGCTGCTGTGTGCTGCTTGTACTGCTACTCTTGAGACGCGATGCCTGGTCTTGTGTGCTTGCTGCCTCTCGCGAATGGAGCGTCTGAGTAAACGAGGATGGCGGCGCTTTCTCTTCTGCCTCGCTCGTGCGCATCAGGACCGCTCGCGAGCGGCTATGAATAGCGTCCATGGCCAAGCGAGGCATGCGGGACTAATAATAGCACTGAAACTGGATAGCGCACGAAAAGCACTTCAAAAGGTGCGAAACTCGCTTCAGTGACAGCAGTGGCGTGGATTGTGCGTACCAGACAAGGAGTGGTGGTCAACTGCACTGGTTGAAGTCCTGAAGGAGCAACTAAAGTCGAGCAAGGCATAAAGCGAGGCCTTGGACTTGCCCGAACGCTCATTCCCGCTTCGTCTCCGTCTCCAGCAAGCAGAAACAGCAGCAGCAGCGTCCGAGACCCTCCAGCTCTTCGCCAAGAAGCCACACACCTTCCTACCCTCACACACACGCAGGCGTCGCACTCCCATGTTCTTCACCATTCCTCGTGCAGTCGTCATATATGCCCGCAAGTTTGCGCAGGAACGCGAGATCGAGTACAACACTGTGGCGAAGAAGCGACTTGTCGAGTTTGAGAAAGCACACAAGGACGCACTGAAGCACGACGATGGCGAGATGGAGCAGCAACACTGTGAGCTGTAACGACGCGTCACTGCTGCGAGAGACGCAATGAAAGAGGCGAAGTACCGCGCCAGGCTCGCCGCTTCTTGGTCGTATTGTCGGCAAGTTGCTTCACCCACTGGTAAGTTGTGGATCATTTCTGTCTGTAATACGTATTGACGCCTGTGCATCATATGGTACCGACCGCAGCAATATAGTGACTGAGCCAATGCAGTAGTTTGTGCCGCTGTCGCTGGTCGTGCTCTTCCTCCAGATCCTGCAGCCTCAGACGCGGCTTTCGCTCATCCAGCACGAACCGTCGCAGACAGCGTTCGTAGCGCTTGGCTGGATCGTGTACGTCGATATCCGATGAGTGACGGACATTTGGCAAGAATTCTATCTCCCGCATACTACCACCGCGTCGCGGCGAAAGACACTTCCATCTCAAAGCACCTCGCGGACAGCGTTTGGCTCGGCGTGTTTCTTGTGGTCATCGTTGCTGCCTGTGGCACGCACGCCTTCATATGCTGTGCTGCATGTACTACATTTTAGTAGCGAAGTTCTAGCCGAGAGATGAAGAGAGATATCGCAAGTGTCTGATCAGCGAGGCAACACATCGTGCAATGGCTCGAGCCCATCGTCTCCAAGGATTTCTAATAAAGTCTTGAGCGCGATCTTAACACTGTGTTCATTCATTCTTCTGGCTTTCCCTATGTTACAAAATAGAGAAACAACGTGATTGGCTGATACGTGAAGTTGAAGTTGCCTTTTGAGTGGATGCGGAATCCACCACCATTTCTGAACCACACCTGCATTCATGCAACAGAGCGTTGTGTGCAAGAAGATGGCGACGCAGGCGCGGAAGCTTGAGCGCTGCAAGAGTGCGCGGCGTCAGATCGCGCTTTTTAATCCGCAGGCGGTGCCTCCACAAGGTACGAGCCCATAGCTGTCGATTCGCAGCGGACCCAGGGACCCACGTGACTGACTGACATGACGCTCCTCTCGTGCCCTGTTGGCGGATTCAGTTGCCGAAGAACTCGACGGACTCTACGGGTTTCTTCCCAAACGTAAGGACAAGGAGCTTTGCTTGTGCATGTTGTGTGTGTGTTTTGATTAATGGTGCTCGCTACTCATCGTGCATTTTTTACGCATTTGCTCAAACTAGCGGCTACCGGGTGCCTCGCAGGTATGTTAATGCCAAGAGCGTCACCTTCAATCGTGTGTTACAATTGACCCGTTGTTGTGTTGGTGACCGCCCAAGACGTCATGATTTCGCAGCGCAAAGACGAGTTTCCACCTGTGGCGTTCATGGTAGCGTTTTGCCCTGGGTTTGTTTGTGCGTCGCAAGCTCGTGCGTGCACTAAAGATTTGTACGCTAGCTGCTGACGAGCGTGACGAGGAGGATCTCCACCGAGCTGATCATTGAGAAGTGAGTTCACGCATACTGAGTGATCTGCGTATTCAGCTGGACCACAACTCATACTAAAGCCTTTGACGCTCTCGATCACACAGACTCCAGAAAGCAGAGAAGGCGTTTGCGAACATCTTTGCCATCACAGTCCTCCCGTTCCCGACTCTCTCTGAGCTGCAGCTGATGCACATCAAAGGCGGGCTGCGGATCAAGATGTTTACTGGTACGTTTTGCGACGCCTAAGAAGCACTACAATCTTCCTTGGGTGTACCTGCATGGTGTGCGCTTTCTACTTATACTCTTTGCTTGCGAGCATAGCCACCAGCGTGACGTCAGCGATCCGGTTGATGGTATGTATCAGCGCGATTCTGTGGCTGATTATACTACGTTGTAATGCTTTTGAGATGCGTGAAGGTGTCAGTCCATGAGAAGCTTGCACTTGACCTCTCTCAGCGAGCGCAGCAGCTGAACATCCAGGTACTTGTGGAGAGGAGGAGCCTGACGAAATATCATGTTGCGATGCACTGTTCTGACGTTACTCGAATGTGGGTGACAGATGGACAATCAGCTGCTGACGCGAGAGCATGCGATGACGACTCTTCGAGTCAACTTTCCTTTCCTGTCTATCGACGAGTGCGATATGCTGCTCGACTTGTTCGGTGAGTGGTTCACGTACTCTAGATCGATTTGTTGCTCTAGCGGCACTCAATGACGGCAACTTTCACGATGACAACAACAGGAAGCTTCAGCGCTCTTTCACGAGCCAGTGCCGCGGATATTCTCGATGCCACCGTGCTCAGCTCTGCGTCCGCGCATGCCATCGAAGAGTTTTTCCATTCCGAGTATGTCGTCGAGTAATCTCAGAAGTGAAGCCAAAATGAAACGAGTCTCTTCCATTGCCCTTACTGAGAGGTGATATGATGAACATGATGACGATGATTGCTGTTGTTGTTGCCTCTCACTCGAGGGTGTTATAAGGAAATATAGATGTACACTACGGCCCAGAGGCAACTTCGCAGCCATCGCTACTTGCTGCTCGGTCTGCTCGGGCCATTTTTTCACACGACGTCGTTCACGCACTCCACTCGCCCGCTCAGTTCTTCTTCCAGGCAGTGGCGGTCTGCACCGCGATGCGGCACTCAGTCTCGCTCTCCTTGATGAACACGGGCACGACCGTGCTCTTGACGAGCGAGAAGTCCGCAGCGAGCAACTCAGCCACGGCCGCGTCCGTGCTGCTGCACGAGACGACGACCATCGTGTCACCCGGCTTGACCTGCTCCTTGAGACGTTGCGCGCCGTCCACGCCGGTGCGCACAAGCAGCGTGTTGACATCCGCCGAGCCCACGTGCTGCATGAAGGTTTCGAGCACGCGCTCAGTCTTACCATGGATCTCATCGAAGAGTATCTGGTAGTTGATGGCCGAGCTGCCGTCCGTCGACGCGCTGCCGACGTTCACGGGCACGAGCTCGCTCGTGCGGAACTTGTTGGTATTCACGAACGGTCCCGGCGAGTTCACGTCCGTGGTCACGAGGCGAATCGACTGCGTCTCGGCATCCACGGGCTGCGCCACGAAGCGGAAGCCCGCGTGCTGGAAAAAGTGCGGGCGGAAGTGGTAGCGCGCGAACTTGGACGCGCCGTTGTCGCCGCTGCTGATGAACGAGCCGCCCATGATCACATGGTGCTCGCCGTCAAAGCATGGCGCGCTGAAGTCGTCGTAGTACTTGTGGAGCTGGAAGCTCGAGAGCGCCGAGAACATGTCCTCGCACCACTCCCACGCGTTGCCAAAGACGTCGTGGAAGCCCGAGGTGGACGGCGCCATGGCGTCCACGGGCGAGAACGACATGTAGGACACGTTCAGGTTCTTGCCCGTATCCACGACCATCTTGTTCCGGACCGTGAGGATGTCGTCTGACGTGGTGTCGGCCGACCGGTCCGACTCGTTGCGCATCAACTGGTGGAGCGGCTCCGTGGTGAGGTGGTACACCACCTGGTCGCGGTTGCCATCGCGCTCGTTCTTCCACTTGCAGAACGCCTTCGCCTCGTGCAAGTTCACCTGCGCGGGCCAGTCCCACTGCATCGGGATCACGTCGAAGATCGCGCGCAGGTTGTACTGGTGCGAGCCCGAGGGGCCGTCAGGCACCCAGAACTGCGGCCACTTGGTGTTGCGGAAGCAGCGCCACTCCCAGCCGAGCTGGCTCCAGTAGGACGGCTCGAGGTACGCGCCGCTGTTGACAAAGTCATAGAACTCGCCGTTCGAGATCATGAACTTGCTCGCCTTGCACGCCGGCACCTCCACCTCGCGGTGGCCATACTCGTTGTCCCAGCCAAAGGTCGGGAAGTCGCGCGGCTTGCCCACGGTCACGCGGCCGCCGGCCACGTCCAGCAACTCGTTCACTGGGTAGTCGACGCCCGCCACGGGCTTCTTGGCCGGCTCGGCGCGCTGCGAAGACTCGTGGTACTCGGGTAGCAGCGACGACTTAGCGAAGAAGTGCACCGGGTGCTCGAGCATGAGCATCGACGACGTCTCCAGGTGGATGCGCTCGTGCTCGAGCGCCATGCAGAGCGCCCAAAGCTCGCTACTCTCGTCGATGGGCACGTGGCCCGGCGTGAGTCCCTCGTGGGTACTCACGATCTCGCGCACCATGTTGTAGATCGTGCGGCGGTACTCGGTGACCTCGGACACGGGCGGCCACTCCATCTCGTTCTTGCTCATGTCGTCCCAGCGCATCTCGTCCACGCCGACCTCGAAGATGTGCTCAAAATGCGGGTTCACGGCCTTGCCGAGCAGCCCGGAGACGACGAACTTGTTGACGTAGAAGACCGTCGGGTGGCCGTAGTAGAAGATCAGCGGGTGGCGCAGCTGGTGCGGCGGTGGCGTCGTGAATGCCTCGTCACCCTGCAACGTAGAGAAGAGCGCGTCCGTGAGCGCCCACGTGTTGTCCAGGTAGTCGAGCATCTCTTCGCGTGTGCACGTCTTGAGGTTCGGCATCGCGATCGACGAGAGCCTGTGGGTCTCGACGCACATTCCCGGGAAAGTCGGGTCGTAGCGCGGGTTACGTGACGTCGTGAACCAGTTGTCGCTGCGCTCGCCGTACAGGTAGCTGTCGTCATACTCGTCTTCGACGGCAGACGTGGCCGTGGCGAAGCTCTGCGAGGCGCCCGCCTGGCCCTTTGGCGAACGCGGCATCGCAGGTGACGATGTCTGCACGAAGCGAGCACCACGTGGCGCATTGATTGGAGAGGTGAATGGTGGAGTTTGAACCGAGCACTGACTCAGGGCGGCCACCACACCAGCGTTGGCACTGGCGTTGCGGTCGTGGAGCGCGCGAGCGGAGCCGAAGGCCGACGAACTCGTCGACGACGCGGCGGTGGCGGTGGCGTGTAAGACGCGCTTGCTGGCGGTCGGGAAGCGGCGTGGGAACTGCGTGATGGACAACATTCTGCTTGCAGTGCAATAGGCGGCGTCAAAGTGGTGACGGGCGTGGGGCGGAGTGTTGCTAGAGACGGGAAGTGCGTGCGACGGGAACTTTTCGGAAATGGCTGACAGCAACGTAGACAGACTCAAGCAAGGATCGTCGAGTCCGCCGTTGCAGGTGCTGCCGAATCAAAGTAAAAGAGCCCAAAATAGCAATGTTTATTCAATCGCCGTGGTCGATATGAGCGAATCAGAGTACAAGGTTTACGTGACGTGGATGGAAAGAACCCAAAAGAAGGCGTCGCTGATGTTGAACACACATCGCAACGAAGGTGAAAGAAGCCAAAATCATCATGCAGTCGTCCACCCAAACCGGGTCTATATATCCATAATCTGCTCAAAGAGATTCAATTTTGTGCAATGTCAGCAAGCAAACCATACAAAATGATTGATAAAAAATGCAGCAAATACTGATTTAAAGAACTGAGCTATACTGAAAGCTGGCTAATTTTAGAGAAAACTGAATCATTATGGACAAAACATCTTCGTTCGCAAATGTGCTGCAAGAGCGGAACAGTTAGGCTACAGTAGAACAAAGCGCGGTAATCGTTTGCTTGATGGCCGCACGCCACACAGCAAGATTTGCAACTGCCTGTGTTATTTTGTATTGATAGTCAAGACTGTTGCAGATGCGAGATTCCACTTGGCGCTGCTGACAATTTTTTCCCCATTCGCTTGACTTGGTGCGTGCCCCGTGCAAGTCGACACACGCAGATGTGCGCTTGCGAGTTTTGAGCTCGTGCAATTTGCTGCTAATAAATGCACTTTTGGCCCTTTTGCGAGGCTCAAAAGGCAGATTCATGCGTGATGATTTGTGTGCACGTGCGACAAGTGGAACACAGGATGACTTCTTGAAACTGCTAAATACGTACTGTAGGTTACTCAATCACCGGTTTGCTTTGTAGATAAGTGGGTTACCTCAAAAGCACGCGGAAATGCGGTAGTAAATACGTAATTATGATGAAGTACCAACACTCTCGTCCCTCTTGACGCTCAATTGCGCTTACGAAGCTTCATGTCTGGCCGAAGAGCTCAGAAAGCAGAACGGACGACTTCAATCTGAGTATCAGGAGCGGAGGCTCTGGTGCGCTTCTTGACGCCAAGTGTACCTAATTGCCACGAACGGGAAGCCCATCAGGCCAAACGAGCTCCGCCATTTCAAGCTGAGGAAGTCGAGAGACCCACAATCAATGTGCACCAAGTCCAGAAGAGCGGAACAAAGGTAAACGCTTGCAGATTATGTGCTGTGAAGTGATTAGTATACGCAAGTGGTGAAAACCAGGGACCAGCACTCTTGGCGCTCTTCATGGGTTCACACAATACGTCAATAGCTTGAATCACTACAAAAAGCAGGGCTTCTTATAGGTCTCAGACTCCCTGGTTTGGTGATGCAAGGTTCGCTCCAAAGCATGATTTCAAGGCACTTGCTTGCTAGGTTCTTCGGACTACAACCGAACAAGCGCCAACGCGAAGAAGGCGAGTGCTCTCCGCCTTCAGCGCCAAGCTACCAGAAAGCTCAGCTTTTTAAATGTGCACTGCGCGGTAAATACCCAGATTATTCTGCTGCATGCTGCGCTGCAGAATAGGAGAAGAGGGTGGAAGTGGTAAACGCGAGGCAGAGTATGCATTCCAGCAGCTCGCCCGAACTTCGCAAACAGCTCATGGCTTTTTATCAAGGGAAAATCACAGAAGGTGACTCAAATCAAATATCTGCTCAAAGGTGACTCAATACAGTAAATATGCCGTAAATTACAAATATCCGCGAAGAGACGGTAAGATATTTTTGGTGTTGACGGCTCGACTGGGAAGAGACTGGACTTACAACCTGGTGGTCCATGGATCGATCCTGTTCAAGTCAATTGAGGGCCCAACGGGGAAGAGGGTTGCCGCGAGATAAAACTCGTTAATGCTCCGCACCATCATCTAAGGTATGTCTATTTGAGCATTGGCATAATGTGTGATGCAACTGAACTAACATTTCTTTATGCAGAGCTACACGAACACGCGGCAACTGGCTTTGTTGTGGCCATCGGCGACTCCGCACTTGCTGCATCTGTACAACTTCCTCACTCGCTGCATCTCGCCATTCTCTCCTCTCTAGCGGATCCGCCGCTTCCTCGGGCGATCTGCTTGGCGGTGGAAGCGTGCAGGTTAAGGTCTCGTGTCCCTAGTGAGCTCGTCGTCAGTGGGAATCTTGACTGCCGCTTGGTTGGTGTTGAAGTCTGCCACGTTGTAGCAGGCTCCCATCGTGCTCAAAGCATTATCGAGGGCAACACTCGCGTTAAAACTGGTCAGCATGTGGCGACAGACAGCACGATGCTGTGCCCATGTGGTGCAAGAGCAGTCCGGCGTCGTGATGTCCACCTTGTGCTGCTTGAGGGATGTCCCACTCGAGCAACATACGCGATTGTTGGTGAGCTAAAGGCGGCAGTGTACTGCGGCATCTGCTTCAGCTCGGCCTGGAACTTGTGTTCGGCCCTCGGGGTGACTGTGAGCCCACTTGCAATCCATTCTGCCACCTGCACCTGACGTGTGTAGGCCTCGTTCATCATGATGTTGGCATAGGCTCGGAAAAACTCGTACGGTATCATCAGGTGCGGTTTCAGCTTGAGCGTCCTCGCTTGCTCGCTCTCGACAAAGTTTGTTGTGCGCCAGCCAAACAGTGGCGTGGTGTGGTAGTGAAGGTGCAGCGCCTAATTGGCTGCAGGTATCGCACCTAAGTAGGTCGCCGCGGACGCATTGGCGACGCGTAAGTCGGTGAAGGCAGCATTGTATTCTCTCGCTGTTTGAGCTACCTGAGCCCTCCAAATGAACCCGTCCTGTGCTATAGCAAGCTTGACCTGCTTGTCCGCTCTCATGTTGCCTGCAGGGAATGAAGATGCATCGTCAGCACGTGGGTGTTGGTAATGTAGATAACAAACACCCACCTATGATGTGACGCATGCAGAATATGTTGAACACGCGGATCTCTGTGGCCGCTGAGATGATGCCGGCGTGCCGATCACTGAACACCGGTACGTCACGAAGTGGGAAACCGCGCGACAAAACGGCGTCGAAGAACCAGAAGTAGTTCGCATGGTCTTCAACTGGGGCAAGAGCCACCGCTGCGATACGGTTTCGTAAGTTGCCATCTCTGGCGACCAGTACGATCTGAACACCGTTGTACTTTCGGTATTTCATGTGGGCAGCGTCAACGCCGTAAATGCGAAGCCCCGAGTGAAACCAGGCCGGGACGAGCACCATGATGGATCGGGTGAAACACCCGTCTGTATCGCGCTGTATGTCAGTGAACGCGCCAGGATTTTGCACTACAAAAGCGACCATGAAGCTGGGCAGGTACTCGATGGACTGCAGATTGTCGGAGTACACGCCGCACAGAACGTCTTGCTTCGCCCGATACAGCTTCATGCGATTCGCGCTGATGCTGACCGCTAGCTGCAGCTGGCTGTTGAGCGTCGGACCCGACACGTTGATGTCCGCGATGACAGCGGATCGAAGCACAGAAGATGCCGCGAGTTGTCTTTGCGAGGGTGTTGGTGTTCCGGTGCATTTTCTGTGGCTCAAATTGGCCGTGGTGACGTACCAGAAGTTCGTCTGCGCTTTACGCAGTATGAGCGAGACGTTGACGAACCAGCTGCATGTCGTTGCGCAAGAACATCGCATCCGTCGGAAAGTGCCGCCTTTGCAGTTGACGATAGCAGTCTTCTGCTCCGCTAGAGCGAGGTCCTTGATCGCGTTGACGGCCTCTTTCCCAGTGGTCCACAGCATTGATCGCAGTATCATGAGCCTGTTGTGTGCGGATACCTCGTCACTCTCACTCCATCCCTCGCCCTCGTTGGGGTTCTCCATCTCCATCAAACCGACATGTAATTCGCTTCTCTGCAGTCTGTGTGGATGTTGCCAATGTTTTGAGGTGCAACTCGGTGGTTACTTCAGGTTGCTGCGTCGCCATCTAAAAAAAGTTTCGGTTTTGCCGAAATTATTGATTTAGTTTACGGCATATTTACTGTATTGAGTCACCTTTTGAGCAGATATTTGATTTGAGTCACCTTCTATGATTTTCCCTTGATAAAAAGCCATGAGTGAAGGTCTGATAGAGAGTGAAGGCTTCCTTCGCCTCCGAAGGTCGCCAACGTACCATGAATACCAAAGTATCAACACGATTGCGTAAGCGACCTTCTGTTTTTTGTTTCGGGTCGATACACTAAGTAAACCTAGCGCACCTGACGACCTCGGAGTAGGCTTCCCCGGGCACCCGAGCTCGAAGAGCCAAGGTGAGCTTGTGTCCATTCTTCATGAAGATGTTGC
>JAASGT010001030.1:0-12233 GCA_023334315.1 Globisporangium alternatum | reverse complement strand
CTTAAAACATTGCTCGATTCAGAATTTTTGACCGATGATTGGACAATATTGCGCGCTTCGCAAACGCAAATGGAACCATGAAAACCTAGCCCTACAGGCCACTATTTTGGCAGTGAGACTAATTACTGTGATCACTGTAGCTATCTTACCAATTTTGTGCATCAATGTGGACCGACTTTGACCATGTTTTTCAAAAAAGGTACACAGCTTAGCGTAAAACCGTGTAAAATTGGTATCTCTCGTGCAGTAGAGCAAAGCTCCAGTGAAACCCAACAACTGTGTCAAGCTACCATTCACCTCAGAAGCCGTATACTGGAACACACCTGTCAGCTGAGCGAGCCAACCAGCGCTTCAAGGTGAGTGAGATCGAACTGGTCTCATGTCCGAAAGGTGTCGATAATACAGCTGCCAAACGCACCGGAGTCCAGGGAACTTGCGATATCTGTATACTATTGCCCGCGTCATGACTGAGTGATGGCGGTAATTTATTTTTTGACAAGCGGTCACATTTTCCGTCGCCAGCATTAGAATATTAACCCTATCTCAACAAAAATAGCAATAGCGCCTTCCTCTCGTCCTGCTGAACACAGCGGTAGTCTCACTTGCCGTCGAAGAGCAACAGCAGCAACAGCAATGTCCGCGCGCCATGAGTACAGCTCTGGGAAAAAATATTTGTTGTCAATGCGTGGGCGTATTTTAGCAAAAACGAAGGCAAAAGACGCCAACCAACTCAGCACCAAGTAGCCACGAAGGTTGCTGAGTGTCTGCACGTCGCGGTGAACACCATCTTGTGCATTCAGAAGGACTGGGAGCAGAACCACGGCCCGTCATTCGCTGAGGTACGGGCGCTTGCTTGTTTATATCAGGTGACGACTTTCTATACGTTTAATTGTGTAACTTCATATATTATATTATATATATTAGTCCTCTCACATATCTGCTCCTCGGCCCAGCAAATTCGATAATGTAGACCTGATCGAATTCTGCAAGACGTACGTTCACGAGTCTAACCTTGAGGGACGCCCGACGTCATCCGGGATGTTAGCTGCTGCAGCGAAAGAATCCCTCGGCATCATAATCAGCAAGGTGTCAATGCGCCGGCTGCTGCAGTCACTCGGAATGCGGCACATTCGAGGAAAACTGAGAAGCCACCTCGCCGACAAGGACGCCAACATGACGTTGCGTGGTAAATACCTCGACAAGAAAATCAACAACCGGAACGGCCTCAGCATGCCCATGAGACCTGAGGTGTTTCTGGACGAGTCGTTTTGCAATCTGAACCACACGGTAAATAAGACCTGGGTGCTGGAGGACAAGATCCGTTTCCAAAAATCAGGAAAAGGACCAAGGTATGAAATGCTCTGTTGTGGAATTTGAGATTTGAAAACTAATTTGTGTCTTTTGAGCCAGAATTTGCATCATAGCAACTGGTGTGATCAAGCGCCACGGCAGATATCTGTCTGGCTCTTTCGTTGAAGGCTCGCTGAAGATGTGGACATCAACGCACAAGCCTGCTAAAGGTGAGCTTGTTGACTACCATGGGAACTTTAACGCAGAGCTCTTCGAACACTGGTTCGAGGAGATATGCGAGACGCTCAGCGACCAGTTTGGCCCCTCCATTATACACATGGATGGGGCCAAATATCGCAAGAGACGTCTCAACCCGTCACCAACTTCCTCGTGGACGAAGGACGAAATTCAGGAATGGCTCGAAGACGAAGGTATGGTTTTCATAAGCATTTTTATAGATTTAGGAATGCTGCTGAATTTTGACTTTTTTTTAACAGAAATCAGCTTTGACACAGCACACACGAAGGACATGCTGATACAACTTGTGCAGCAGAACAAGCCGGTCCCGTCCTACGCTGTCCAACTGATTGCCGCTCATTTCGGCCATTTGCTATACTTCACGCCCCCTTACCACCCCGAACTCCAGACGATCGAATTAGTGGGGGGCGCGTAAAACATCAGCTTGCCCGAGATCCGTCGCGCCGAATTGATGAGCTCAAACGGAAGCTCGAAGCCACATTTGATGCGGTGACGTCAGAGCACTGGGTGTCTGCGTACAAGCACGTGTGGCGCATCGAGAACAGCTACAGAGATGAAACGCAAGAGATTGACAACGAAGACGACGAAGGTGAAGAAACCAAGGTGAAGGTGGTAGATCCGATTCTTTACATTGCTCAGCTTTAATAAATTTTCTATTTTTATATATACTGTGGCTGTAAAAAGTCTCCGCACCCCTGAAAATTTATCACGTTTTGCGAATTTTCTCCGCTTGTGAGAACTTTCGCCAGGAGAATTTGGGACGGGAATATTCTCCGTGATGAGCTGGTCAGTCTGAGCCGTCTCTTTGTTCATAACGCCAAACCGTTTCGTCACAATCCCATTTTCCAATTTTGGGTCTCCACAAAAAGTGTCCGCACCCCACGGTAAAATTTGAGTTGCAAGCATGCTGACGGGTAAGTTTGGTTGCAATCGCTACACAATGATCCTCAACGTCTTGCGCACACAACTGACCACTTTTTACTCACCTCTATATAGTTCCGGAGCTCCAGAGGGCCGCCAGGACCGAGTATAGCCGTGATATGCGGCAACTGGTCGTTGGCATGCATTTGGACGGCCGTGGGTACAAGAACATCGCCGGGGAACTCTCCATGCCAGTGTCTACCGTCCGCTACATCGTCCAGAAGTTCAAGGACCACGGTATCGTCGGAAACTTGCCTCGTGGAGGCCGTCCTGTCCTTGCCACGCCTCGGCTTCGGCGTCTCGTGGTCCGCAAGGTTCTCGTCCAGCGTCGAGTGAGCGCCGAAACTCTTGCCGAGGAACTCAAGAAGTTCCACAACCTTGACGTGAGTCCCTCGACAGTTCGGAACATCTTCGCGACGTGAAGCTGAACGGCCGAGCCGCCCGCAAGAAGCCACGCATCAGCAAGATCAACAAGGCCAAGCGTCTCAAGTACGCGATGGACCACCTTGACTGGACGGAAGAGGACTGGAAGACGGTGCTTTTCACGGATGAGAGCAAGTACAACCTCCACGAGTCCGACGGTCGTATGTACGTGTGGCGCCGTGTCGGCGAGGAGTTCAAAGAGGGCTGCATTGTCACTACCTACAAGAGTGGTGACAAAGGTCACATGGTGTGGGGAGCGATCGGGTGGAACGGCGTCGGTCCGCTCCACTTCTGCACGCAGAATGTCACTGCTAAGTACTACGTCGACCTGCTCGACGATAATCTCCCCGAGTGTATGGCGATTCTCAGTCTCGATGACAACACCAAGCTCATGCAAGACAACGCGCCAGCGCACAAGGCCAAGGTGACGATGCGCTACCTGGAGGACATCGGTCTCCCGACTCTCCCTCACCCTCCTCAGAGCCCAGATATGAACCCTATCGAGCATGTCTGGGACTACGTGGGCCGTGAGGTTCGCAAGATCAACCCCCAGACCAACACCGAGCTCAAGAGTGCGATTGAGACCGCCTGGTACGCTGTGCCGCTCGAGTTCGTCCAGAAACTCATTCTGTCGATGCCACGACGTCTCAAGGCCGTGAAGGAGAGCAAAGGAGGTCCCACCAAGTACTAAGGAGTCGCATGAGGTCCGGTTTCACCCATCGTTCTTTCATATTTCCAGCAAAACTGCACATTTCATTCGGGGTGCGGACACTTTTTGGGTCGTACCTAACCGGAGATTCGACTTCCTGAAGTCTGAATTTTTCATTCGCTCAAAACCAAAGTAGCCTTCAGTTTCTTATAACCCGTTCAACACGATGCATCTGTTCTTTTGTTCATACCTCTCATCGTTTTTTCGCAAGACCGAAAAATAGATCGGTTTGGAGAGGGTGCGGAGACTTTTTACAGCCACAGTACCTTTGAGATTTGAGGATTGGCTTTAAGGGGTAGTGTCGGTCCAAGTTGTCGAGCCGAGCTTCCAGTACCGTAGGAGCGAGCATGGCTTCCGGCTCGGTTAGATAGGAGACGAGCTGCTGGTGACGCGGCCTCGAAAGATGGAGGACTCACAGAGTGCAGGCGTCGCCGGGCTGTCGAAGTGCATTCTACTACCTAGTACAGTGCTGATGAATCAACGAAACACGCGCTCCTGCGCTCTGTTTTTGCCTGGAATCCGAAGCGCGTGCTCCACGCAAGACGACCACTAGAAGCAGCAGCAATAGACGGCGGATATGGAGGCTGCGCCATGGAAAAGAGCCTCTGCTGGTTCAGCACGGATGTTGCAATCGGCTCCGGATCTTGAGAGTGCCTTTTCGCTTCGACCGAGTGATTGATCGTAAGGTTCAGAATTGATTGGTTGACCTTTTTGCGAAATCCATCCAGACCTCAATGAGGACAGACGCAGAGGTCGGACCCTTTGCAAAAGAGTATGGATGCTGCCACTCGACGATCTCTATGCTTTAACATACTCATATACATTGTATACGCCTTATGCCGGATAATTAAAGAATTTTGCTCAAAAAAGTGACATCATGTGGTTTAAATATGTATAGTTAGTAGCTCACTACATCAAGCGCAGCTACGAAGTCATCATCAGCGTCACCAAAAATAGAATGGCGAGAACAAAAGCAAAAATCGACTAAAAGACGGTCTTTGAAACAAATGCTGGTTACTTCTTATTGTCCAGATAACGCCGAGAAAGCCAAGCGACGCCCACAGAGAATCGCCAGTGCCAGTGCTATGCAACTGACTGGTGCTGTCTATCGTCAGCTACGCAGTCAAGTTTGTTGAGAAGCAGCGATGATGAAGTAAATTTGGCGAATGATATATCTGAACGCTTGATGCATGTGCAGCTGCCAAACATCTCCAGCGCCTCTTGACTTGTTTTCAGTATACGCGTGCGGATCCCACGTTCGTTCTAAAACGCTCGACATGATGATGCGTTGGAGATCTCACTCTCTTTTGGGCAAATCACTCAGTCGAGTGTGATACTGTCGAGTTGTGGCTCGCAACTTTCTCGTATGCAGGCAGGCATGTGTTGAGAATAGCACGCGCTATTTATCGCCATCAGCGCAGCTTAGTCGCAAGCCCCATTTTGGATTTTTGCAGCAAGCAGCTGGCTCGGTCCATGTGGCTCTTGCAAACCATGAGAATGCATTTGTCTCACGTCCGCAGGTGTTGATGCTAAATTTGTTCTCTTTTTTGCTTAAAGTGGAAGTTGGATACAGCAACATTCAATATTTACTATTAATGTGTGACGCTAGTTTTACTTCTTGCCACAATCCATATGACTTTTGCTCTTAGCCTTTGAAATGAGGTCCTCTACGCATCTAGGTTCATCTTTACTAAAGTACGCCTCCAACTGTCTCTGTATCCCCATCCCTTTCTAAAAAAGGTTAAATTCTTCTCCACATCGCACCCGACATTTATTCCTGGAAGGTATACAGTTGTACTCAGTCGGAGTATACCACTGTCCGTCCCACTTTCCTTTTCGCTCTTCCCCACAACAACAACAGCAGGCGCTCGCGCACTCGCTGAGTGTTGGACCTGCCGCCAAACACGCACGCTGCTGTGTGCCCGCCGCGTCATGCCCGCCGCCATCGCCCAAGCGCCCCACACACACACACCGACGTGGACCAAGAGCAGCAGTCCGCAAGACGACGCTTCCGACGCCGTAAAGGAATCACCAGGCGTCGCCATGGCCCCGTCCGCCGTGGCCACCACCACCAGCAGCAGCATGAACAACACTAGCGCCACTGTCACGACCACAGCGAAAGAGCCGAAGGTGCGCGTGGGCGAACTCTACTGGAAGCAGGACGGCGCGTACGGCTGGGCACTCGGTCAGGTCGTCGCGTTCCACGACGATGCCGACAATGGCGCGACGACGGCCAAGTGGATCAGCATCAATGAGACGAGCGGCGAGGCGCGCGACTTTGCCGACTTCCCGCCGCAGATGCTCGCGCTCGACGAGTGCCCGCTCTACCCGGCCAACCCGCTGTTCACGTAAGTGCTGTGTGTCTGTGGGCTTCGATAGTGATCGTGTAAGCTTAACGCGTTTCGTTCACAATACACAGGACGGCGTCCGACATGACGTCGCTGCGCCACCTGCACGAGGCTGCGCTCGCGAAGAACCTCGAGGACCGCGCGTCACTGCAGAACCTGCGGCCGTACACGTTCATGGCGAACGTGCTCATCGCGATGAACCCGCTCAAGCGCCTCGAGGAGCCCGACAAGGCGCTCTTCATCGGCCAGCCGCTTGACCGGTGTCCGCCGCACCCGTACAACATTGCAGAGGTAATTTCAGCTCTGCGTCCTTTCTCACATGATCACATATTCGGAAGTGGCTCGTCTTTCACTTATTTAACCATTCACTCTGGCGCTGTATTGCTCTATTAGAATGCGTACCGGCAACTGTGCGCCGTGCGTGCCGTGATGCAGAACCAGTCGATCATCATCAGCGGTGAGTCCGGCTCGGGCAAGACCGAGACGTCCAAGATCATCCTGGACTTCCTCACACAGCGCGCGTCTCACAGCCCCGCGCGGTCGGCTTCCGTGTCTGAGGACGAGATGGAGCCCGAGCTCACGATGTCAGTCGCGCCCATGTCGGCGACCATGGCGCTCTCGTACCCGCACTCAAACAACTCGAGCAGCCGCAAGCTGTCGCCGATCGCCGTGGGCGAGCGGCTCATGGAGACGATCCCGATCCTCGAGTCCTTTGGCAACGCCAAGACGCATCGCAACGACAACTCGAGTCGCTTCGGCAAGTACATGCGCCTGCAGTTCTCCACAAGCTCCCACGAACTGACTGGCGCGTCGATCGACACGTACCTGCTGGAGAAGTCGCGTCTGGTGAGCCAGCCCATGGGCGAGCGCAACTTCCATATCTTCTACGAGCTACTGCACTCGGCGCAGGATCAGTACATTGAAGAATCGCTCCACTTGAAGCCGAAGGACCCGTCGGCATACGAGTACTTGAACCAGTCCGGATGCATGGAAGTCGAAGGCATCAACGACGCCAAGAGCTTTCAGAAATTGTGCAAGGCGCTCGAGTTTGTCGGCATTCGAGACGACGCACAAGATGAGATTTTCCGACTGGTCGCGGGTTTGCTGCACTTGGGTAACGTGAAGATCGGTGAAGAAGACACGTCCGAGGGGAAAACGGCGTGCATCTCAGAGGGTGACACGGAGTCCGAGCAGGCGCTTCGGTACGCGGCAGAGCTGCTCGGCGTGACCCACCAGGAGCTTAACGAGTGCATTCTGTTGAAACGAATCATGACCCGCGGAACCCGTCGCGGCTCGATCTACTACGCCAAGCGCGACGCTCGCAATGCAATCTACTCGCGCGACACGATCGCTAAGACGATTTACGAGCACACGTTCACGTGGCTCATGCTGCAGTGCGCGTCGGCGCTCGACTACGACTCGTTCCGCAGCGACGTGATCCCGTACATCGGCGTACTGGATATCTTTGGCTTTGAAGATTTCGAGCCGAAGAACCGCAATTCGTTCGAGCAACTGCTGATCAACTACGCCAATGAGGCGCTGCAGAGTCTTTTCAACTCGTGCATCTTTGAAGCCGAGCAGGAGCTGTATCGATCGGAGCACATTTTCAACCCGATCAACCACTCGCTCTCGTTCCCATTCCCGCTTCCAGGTGTCGAGATGAAGACGAGGAACCCCGACGACATCGAGTACGTACTCTGCTTTCATGGTTGACATCCTGATGGAGTTGATGCATTTGCTAACCCACACTATGTCTGTCCAGCTTCCTTAAGCAGGAAGTGAGCCCCAGCGAAGACGTCGTCCAGTACTCGGACAACCGCGAGTGCCTGAACCTCATCTCGAGTCGACATGGAGGTCTGTTTGTCACGATTGACAATGTCTCGCGCCTCCCGATGCCCTCGGACCGCAAACTCAATGAGCGTCTGCACAACCTATTCAAGCGCAACCCGTGCTTCCCAGCTCCTCACCCAAAGGACATTCGCGACACGTTCATGATCCGCCACTACGCTGGCACCGTGACGTACACGATCGCGTCGTTCGTGGACAAGAATAACAACATCATCTCGGACCAGTTCGAGGAGCTCATCAAGCGCTCGACGTCGCGCGTTCTGCAGGAGCTCAACGGCCGCAACCGCTCCAACTCCCAGAACAGCCAGCCTTCCAAGACCAGTGCGCTCAGCAACCTGGGATCTTCAAAGCGTCTCAAGGGTGGCAGTACGTCGAACCTGTTCTCGACGCAGATGAAGGGCTTGACAACTGAGCTGGAGGGTACGAGCTGTAACTTTGTGCGTTGCATCAAGCCAAACACGCAGATGAAGGCGGGCATCTTCGACAAACCGTTTGTCGTCGAACAGCTCCGCTGCTCTGGTACCGTGCAAGCCTGCGAAGTGCTGCGTGTCGGACTTCCGACTCGCATTCTGTACGCTGAAGTGGTCGACGTGTACAAGCCGATGCTGCCGCCCGAGATCTTCGCACGCTTCGAGTCGAATGAGAAGCTGTTCACACAGGCGATTCTGCACGCGTACGATTTCCCAACGTCAGCCTATCGACTCGGTGACACGCGTCTGTTCTTCCGCACGGGCAAGATTGACTTGCTGGACAAGCTGCTGACGCCGTCGCAGGAGTCCACAGAGAAGCTGCCATCGCAGATCGTGCACTATGTGGTCAAGAAGCGCTGGATGTCCGCGACGACGACAATGATCACATTCAACATCTTCAAACGCATCTTCCAGGACTGCAAGTACAAGCGCAAGGCTACCATCATCCAGTGCATGGTCCGCCAGCACCTCGCTCGCAAGCGCCTGCGCAAGCTGCGCGTGCTGCACCGCATCAGCAAAGTGTGGAACCGCATGGCCCACCAGGCACAGATCATGCACGCGTACCAGGATCTGCCAGACCACAAGATGGTGCTTTTGGATAAGCTGCTGAAGAAAAACTACCTGCCGCCTCGACAGCGGTGGCTGCTGAAGTGGCTCGGACCACTGCAGAAGGTTATTTACTTGCAGAAGCTCTGGAAGAAGGTGATGACCCAGTACCTGGCGAAGCGCGCGTTCCTGTGGCTCTTTGAAACCGTGAAGCGGAAGCGAAGCGTTGTGCTGGTGCAAGTGCATGCGCGTGTGCTGATCGCCAAGGCGAAGTTCCGGCGTCTGAAGAAAGCTCGGCTTGCGCGTGAGAGGTGGCGAATGGCGTATGTCAAGGTATGTTGTCTTGCTTGCTACTTTCTATGTGCAATTGGTCGTTGTTGCGCTCAGGTTCACTAACACTCTTTTGTGTCAACTTGTAGGTGAAAACGTTCTGCATGTTTACGCGCCAGTTCCAGAAGATCCACGTGGTTCGCCTCGAGAGCGACAACCAGAAGCTCCATGACTCGATGGAAGCGACCAACAAGCGACTGGAGGCTGCTGAGAGAGAAGCGAGAGAGATGCGCGAGAAATACGAGAAGATCCAGAAGCAGACGGAGTCAACACACGTGGAGATTGTCGAGCAGGCGACGCGCATCATGGATTTGGAGTCGGAGCTGGAGTGCGCGCATGTCGAGATCGCCAACTTGCGTCAGAAGTCCTCCGGTGGTTTCCTGGAGCGAGCGATTCGCTTTTTTACCTGCAGCTCGGCTGCGTCGCCGCCCGAGGATTTCCCGCAGAAGTCCATGACCCCTGGACCTGTGGTGGTTTTGAGGAAGCCGATCGAGTTGAAGCAGCGAGAGAGATTGCCGAGCGAGACCGTCGTGGACGCGGAGGACGAGGAAATGAAGGCCAAGGACGCTGACGTGCTCTACTCGGTGTCCCGCTACTGCTTTTAATGCGACAGAAGGCGACTTCACAGTTTGCGAGACGTGCATGAGGCGAGTGACCAATAGAATGCACTCCGCCAATCCGTCGACCCCGCACTTGTGAAGGTCCGTCTGAAGCCGCCATTATCAGCACCAGTCTGTCGTGAAAGTCCCCCACCCACTTCGAGTCCGCGTCCCCAGCATCTCGTCTCCTATTTAACCCACGCCATTCTCCCTCCTGCTGCGTCATCGGAAGCTCAGCTCGACAAGTTTGACCCCCCACTCCTCACGCTTTCACCACTAATTTCCTCTAAGTTAACCCTACAAAATAATTTAGCTCTTGACTTTGATTCCCACGCACACGTGCAGCAACATCTATAGGGCTCTCTTGGCTAGCTGATCGAGGAGCTCAAGTGAAGAGCTCACGACGTGGCGTGAGCTGGCGTGACGGATGTTCAACGCGTTACCAGTTGTATGTAAACCATCACTCATCTAGCTTGACAATCACTCACACTACTTTGACACACTCGCGTGTCAATCTTGACATGCAAGTCGAATCGCGGTCATCAGCTACACTGAGTCATTCGCGAACAAGCGCGCAAGAGCTCAAGTGACAACAGACCAATACCACACGCGCTGTCAAACCTTAACACTACAGCAACTGACATGCCCTCGCTCTGGAATGCGCTCCTCCACATCGAGCCGGGCTCCTCGCCAGCATCCTGCAGTCGCTCGACGTGCTCGACAGCCTCAACCTCATGGTGTACGCGCTCGAGTATGACGACCACGTCGCAGCGAGCGTAATCCGTGACCACTCGCCGCTGTACCCGTTCGAAGAGACGCACGTGATGCGCTTTGCTGTGTTGCATGGCTGCTTTCGCGCTGTGTACTCGCTGCGCGAGACCAGGAACGTCTATTACGGCGCTCGACGCTACTACTACAGTAGAGCTCACAGAGAAATTCTCGGCGCTATTTGTGACAGTACGCCGCGCAATCAGCTAATGCACCAGCTGGGTCTTCCTCAAGTGTACGATTACCGCTTGCCAGTTGAAGGCACCATGTACGAGGCCGCGAAGCTTGGCGACCTGGACATCATCAAGTGGCTGCACTCGGGAATCGCGCACACTCCGTTCCTCGCAGTCGAGCACGTCGCCCGTGCGGGCCACTTGGCGTGCGCGCAGTCACTCGTGGAGAATGTGTCGAGTACTGAAAATTGCACTTGGATGGCAAAGGCTCCGCGATTCAGATCGACGTGACCGTGCCTGTCGACGACGAGCTGGGCATCTTCGCCTGGTGCGCTAGCAATGCAGAGTACCTTCGCGCGTGCGGATGGGCCATCAACCAACCGATTCATCGCTGCGGGTTCGCGCTTCAAAGCAAGAAGAAGAATATCGAGTGCGCTGTGTCGCTGAAGACTGGCGCCTGGACAGATCTCGAAAAGCTGAATGATCCAGTGGTGTTCGCAGCGGAAGAGTGCAACATCGAGCTTCTGGAGGTGTTGAAGCGCTCGAAGGCCAAGTACCAGTGGAAGTTCACGCAGAAGGCGCTTGTCCAGGCCGTGAAGAAAGGTCAGCTTGAAGCACTGCAGTGGCTCTTCGAGAACGAAGTGGTGGCTGACGAGAGCTACTCGGTGGTGGAGCTCGTGACCACAGCCATGGACGCTAGTCAAATGGATCCTGAGATGGCTCGATGCTTCATTCGAGCTCGACCAAGTCCCTTACGAGAACGTGCGCTCCGCTGCGATAAACGGCAGTCTGGAGGTCGTTAAGTGGGTCTATGAGCGCTTCCTGACCTTACCAGCTGAAGACAACAGTCTGGGTCTCAACCTCGAGTGGCGTCACGTAGACGTAGTGATGTGGCTTCACGAGAACAAGGGTCTACATCTGGATCCGCAGCTGCTTTCGACATTCATTAAACATGGCGACGCCGATCTCCTGAAAGCGTTCCTCAACAGCTTCACCGACAGAACAGGAGGCGAAGAGCAGCAACTGGTGATCGCGGAACGCATGTTTAAGATATCGTGCGAGAACGACAGTGTCAGCATGGTTCAGTACCTGGCAGAGCAGCACGGCGTATGGAACCGATATGCGATGAATTCCGCTCTGGCGAACGGTAACCTTGCAGTCACGAAGTGGCTCCTCAGCACCGGGCTTCCGTGCTACGATCTGCTGTTTGTGGCGCGGAGACTGCTGGAAGATGGCGAGCGGAAGCTCGCCACCAGCTTCGCGGCGAGGATCGCTAACATTGAGACGGTCCACTGCTTCTGGCGATGCTTGGACGCCAGGTTTCATCACGACACGAAGCCATACGAGTACTACCCGCAGTTTATCTACGGCCAGTTTCACAAGGATTGGGAGTTCGTCAAGACACAGGTCGAGTGGACGCTGGCCAAGCTCCCAAGGAGCATCACGCACTACAGCGACCTCGGAATGTGGGCCGCTCATTGCGGACACACGTGCATCGTCCGTCAGTTGATCGAGGTCGGGTACCCCACGATCTTCTCCAAGGCCAACCT